>JAODAG010315952.1:0-12108 GCA_027574785.1 Orphnurgus asper | reverse complement strand
CCGATATTTGCGTTATCGGTTGAATATCGGTATCGGCAAAATTTGTACTCATTGCCGATAGTCTCCAACCGATATTTAACTTTTCATTTCAAAATCAGCTTAATACTAATTATATTAAATAGAGTAAATTGACTGCAGTGACGCTAAGTACGGAATAGTAATAGTTGAAACATAAGCACCAGCGTAATTGAAACGACCTTTTTCAAGTTTAACTCGCTGCTCCAACGACCAGTCAACGTTGACTTTACTGTGTGAACATTTGCGAAGATTAGCGAACAGCGACGGTACACAGTGCATGGCAACAATCCGTAGTGCAAGTTACACACAAAGTTAATTTACCTACTGCGGCGTGAAATAAATACTAGCGGGAGACTCGGTCACAGCAATTGCGGGGCTCAGTAAAAATGGCGGAATCGAAAGAATCAAACCCTTACATCATTCTTTAATAATCTCCCCCCAACGAATTATTCCACATATATTCGTTGAGGGTAACGATGAATAATGATGATCTCAACGCATCCGATAATTTATGACCGTTTACAAACACGGTTTACAGTATCGGCCGATCTTGTGATTTGAATATCGGATATTGGCAATATCGGCCCACCACTAATTTTATAGTCCTGCTAATCTGTGGAATGCTCTATTCGGGCTCTATTTCTTCGTGAAAGTAATCGGCGCGCAGTAACATTTCGCATTGCCCATGACCAATGCTTGGGTCACCTTGTAGAGACCATAAAAAAGGTCAACTTTACACTATGGGAAGTGTATGCTCTACTGAACTATATTCTTAATTCCAACTCCACACTGTACATACATATACATCCATGTCACATGACTCGTATATATAAATTTATAGGCCAAGTAGCCCAGAATACAATACAATTACAATAGGGTAATCCAGATTATCTTTGTCAGCAGCTTTCCTAAGTCAGTACTGGTATAGCTACAGTATACGGTGTACAGTGCCAGAAACCTACAACCTTTTTAGGTAGTGAAGAAATAAAAAACCCTTATTTTGGGTGATTGAACGAGCATGAAAACTGGAAGCTGAACCTTGGTTATTTATATATATATATATATATACAAAGATTTGTTTTTGAATGCAACAAAAGTTTAAACATTGTTTTTTATTGTTTTGAATAGGAATTTGACGATCCACGAGATGCAGATGATGCAGTTTATGATTTGAATGGAAAAGATTTGTTGGGAGAAAGGTAAGCGTATATATGCATTGTATAGTGATTTTTTTATTTGTTTATCTGTCATGTATTATTTTTATTTTTTATTATTTTTTCACTCTTTGCAATTGGGGAAAAAGCTGAGCTTCATTAACAAGTGCAAGTTATACAATCGATTCATCTGGGGCTATTTAGTATGATGACCTTGCTAAGTAGACTGGTAAACGGGCTAAGCTTGGAATGGTTTGTTATTGAGACCCCTTCGAAGACTATTGGTAGCAAGACAGAGTGAGTGTCTTGGTTATTTGCTTAAATTGCTCACTTTGACACTGCCACGTGTGGTGTAGGCTTCTCAATCGTGTATGATTCAAAATAATGCTCAAAATAATCTATTGGACGTGTTTATAAGATTTATTTTAGCTCGTTCACGTTGTGCAAACAAAATGATAATTCCTTTTTTTCCCCGCCAGAGTCATTATAGAGCATGCCCGAGGTGCAGGAAGGTTCAGCAGCCGTGGCGGTGGCGACAGAGGGGGTAGTGACGGCCGGGGCGGCGACCGGTACGGTTATGGTCCCCCCAGGAGAAGAGGCGGCATTGATAAGTGAGCTGCTCATTTTGAAATGTTGCCGTCAAATGGGGCGTCGATCGGGTCACAGTTTTGTATTGTTTTGTAAGCGTTACTAAAGACGAAGAAAAGAGGGGACCGCCTGCTAGAGCTCTGAGAGTACACGTAACTTTTCGGTCCTGATACCGTGGGATCAATCGTTGGAACCTAGTCGGAGTGCGTGTGTATGTGGTGTATGTGGTATGTTAGGATTGGTGGTCCATACTTGGTTGCATATGTTTGTCATGGTCTGCAGATCATCGATACCTACCAGTTTTTGTGGAGAGGCTTGCTGGCATGTGTATTAATGAGTGGGCGGGGCTTAACGTAAACTCCATAAATGTGGTTACGTATTACATAAATGTTGAAACTGGTTGTTGTTGCAATATGCAAACATTAATAATGTGCATGGCAGCCACCGACTTAGAAATAAGTGTTCCCTTTAAGCGAGTTGGTTTGAGCAAATCCATCCAGTTTAGAAAGCACAATTAGGCACCAGAACGCCTGCACAACATTTCGTTCCAGTAGTGTTATCAAGTTTAGAATTTGATTTTATGTGCAAAGATATCTTAAATAGCGCATCTCAAACTCGTCCCGAATGTCCCCAAACCGTCGCACTATTCATATGTGGCTTTTTTCTTCCCATGTTCCAGCCGGTATGGTCCACCCGTAAGAACTGACTTCAGGATACTGGTCGAGAATCTCTCGAGTAGAGTCAGCTGGCAGGTGAGCGTAAACTTTTGGCTATTTTCAGAGGACAATTTCATCAGAATTTTCTTTCCTATGCAAGTCTGTAGTTCCTCCAAAACCTGACTGACTGTTTTTGTCACTTTCTGATTTTTAATAGGTATCGTTTACCTAAATCTAACGTTTAGTTGATGTGCACAATTTCCTTAGATGCGCCGTAAAATAATCTCTTTTTAATTGGTACGTCTTAACGTTTGTTGTTGTACAAATATCTGTAGATGGGCCTTAAAAATCATCTGTTAAGTGGTACCTCTTACCTTGAGGTAACTTTAGTTGATGTACAGATTATCCTTAGATGGGCTTCAAAATCATCTCCTCTTAATTGGTCACTATTACCTCAAGGTAACACTAGTTGATGTTCAGGTATACTTAGATGGGCATTAAACCACATTATTTTTATTCTACCAAACGTAAAGCCATTTGTATCCTTTGATCTGAAAGGGAACCAACCATATGGCAATATAAATTGGAGCTAATAATCATAAAGTTAAATAATACTACTGTAGACTCGCATACCTGGATACTTCTATTTGTAGGAGTCTGATCACGTAATGCCAGGTGTGTCTCCAAGATTTTTGGGGGGAAGTGAAATGTTGCTTTATCCTACGGTTTAAGATTTTCACATTTGTAGTTTGTTGGCAATTGCACAATTTCACCTGCAATGTAGCAACCTTCCCATAACATAAAGAAGGTGTTTTGGGGGTCACATTGCATGTCTTGTTGAAAGATCATACTGTATTTCATGTGTATATGGTTGAAGTGGGATAAAGTCCGTAAAAGGAGGAACAGGGATGGTGAAATACGGGACACTGCCAAATGACCCATACTGACATTTGTCCCATATATGGAAAATTCATTATCTGCAGAAATGTATTGAAAACTGTCTGCTACAAATATGGTTGACATTCAACATCTGTAACCTTTCAATGACGTCGGGGTTATTATCCCCTTCCATTCTTTATGTAAGCCAAACAATGCAACAAGGTTTCTTGACGGCTTCCTTCTTTCCCGTTTTTGTTAAAGGCACAGACGCCCAATCATGTATGCATTGTGTAAATTAGCAGCTTTTGTTCTTTTATCTGCTTGTATAGTGTCATCCACAGGGTAGAGGACAACACAGGCAATTGATCCAATTATGATAAACTTGCATGATACATTTTGTTCATCCAAAACATGTCAGTGGGACTTGCTAATACATTCTGCATTTGCCATGTGCGTCGCATAAACCTAATTATATCGTTGTCGTTTGGGAGGCTTCAACGTCGCACCATTTTCCATACAATTTCATTGCATACTGTAACTATTTTTTTGTTTAAATCTGCAAAGATACAAAACAGGAACTGATATACAATATGTTCTGTGATGGTATGTAACTTTTGACACTTTGTCGTCTACCAAATTAGCACATCGATTGGAATGTCTGCAATTGTCACCTAAAATCTGTTTTTAATTCTTTACATTCATTAAAGAAGAAGATCGTGGTATCACTGGTCTGAATTATTTAATGATGGCAGTCCCTGCCCTATCAGCAGAGATTTTGTGTAATCTTCCATTATTTTTTTAAACTTCAAGTACCTTGAAACTGGTGTTTTAATGTAATAGGTGCACATTATTCACTCTTGCACCTATGTTATGTTTTCCACTTGCACGATGATGGTCACCTACTGCTAATTATTCTCCTTGTCGTGACAAATATTCTGCAATGGATTGCAGTTGAAATTTTGACGGTGGATGTTAAGGTCCATGCACTCGCTTTAATCATCTCCTGTCGACTGTTACGCTGCTTAATCTAAAGAGTACTACGCCAACTTCCAAATTTTTAAATTGGCAGTCCTAGGCAGGCGCGGGTATGAAAACTAAAGCCTTTGTTATCCCGAATGTATGGTTTTTAGTTAACAAAGCCCCCTCCCCTGCCCGTTCTACAAAACTGTATAAGCATTAAATAAATCGATAATATCGATTTAAGTAACAGTTAAAACAGTACCCATCATTTTGTCTCATAGAAATGTAGTCAACTCGGGTCTGTGTTTTTGTTTTATTCTCATTCGAGCATAGCAAACTGATTTACATGGTTGAAAGAGCAGGGGGGGTGGTTATGGCATTGTTTAAAGAATCTTATTCATTCATGTAACCTGCCCCTCTGACCATAAGCTTCTCTCGCCATCAATCTTTTGCATGCGATATGGTTCTCATAGCCAAGATTGGATAATTGAAGAGGAAAATATTTTACTATACTTGCTTTGTAAAACGTTTCTTGATGCTTTCTTTTCACAAGATTATAATATTTTTCTTCCCCAATCCCCCATTAATGTCATTTTGCATGCACATTATGACTATTGAGGACCATGTGGAGAAAAGCCTAATTTTTTTAAATTTAAAATGCCTTCACCACATTGTTTTTTCCCCCCCAGAGATCAATCAGGTAAACTGGTATCCTCCTCCGTATGGTCGGATGGTCGGAATCATTGTCGGGTGTCTTGACCACATCGGCTGGCATCCCTTAAAAAGAAAGTCTAAGTGGGAAAGAGGCTGGCTCTCTCATTCATTACCTTGCTCTTTGCTGGAGTTCCTTTATACGGCCTGTGGTGGTGTTGACCCGCAAGAGTTGTGGCTGGCCTCTTCTGATGGTGGCAAAATGTGGTGCGGGATTTGCTAGCGCCCCCTTCGCAATTGATGTGGCCCTGGCTGGCGGTGGCTATCTGAAGCGGTTGAACCTCTGGAAGAGATGATAGGCTTTTCCTAACAAGGATCTACCACCAAAAAAAAAATGCCAGGAATGATTACTCGAATAAAAAATTCACAGATTTGTTTGCATGGCTACCAAAATTTTACTAAAAATAGCTAGAGGTTATTGGTCTGATTCTGGTATTACTTGTGAACAAATTAAGCGAGTAAATCGTATAATTCATGACTGCAACACTTGACTACTTCTGAGACTGCATATACTCCAAACTCTGTGTTGTTACATTCGGTGAGTTGTAGAAACCGGCAGACTAAGACTTCTTCCTTGCTAAACTGTCATCAAACAGTTAACGAGTCGTAAGTACTAATTTGAGAAGTCCTAACAGCTTGTCAGTAAAAAAGTCATCGAGACACATATAGGCTAAACAGCTACACATCCATTGAATAATTAATTCAATGGCTGGTTTCAGACTCTGTTTGTTCTTCCAATTGTAGTTTGAAGACAGTTGTGTATTGTTTTTTTAACTATCAACATGTTAAATGCAATTGTTGCATCCCTCACTGCCGGAGGGAGTTTGCTGTAGTGATTCCCCATTTCAACTTTAACAGACTTGTTAGGATTGTAAAGACAGATTGTTTATCCGTTATCTGGCTCTAAGGGGCAGTGTGAACCAACAGATTTAAAATCATCCAACCAATAAGAAAAAATCCTATAAGTAACATAAATAATCCAAAATTGTGGCAATCCTTGTTAGCAATTGTCCCTTCATACACCATTCAGCAGTGTTGTCTGCTTCAAAGTGTCGGGCGACGTTCGAGGTGGCTATACCTCGTTTGTCCGTGTTGCACCAATGGTTCTAAAGTCCTGCGAGGGTAAACTCCTCGATGGTTGCCCAAGAAGGGTCTTCAAAGGGAAACGCAAATTTGAGGACCGGTTTAGAACTTGCATTATGTGGCCCTGGCGATCGGACGATGGCCGGTTTCGAATATTTGGAATTTGTTATTAAGGTACAGTGTCTATGTGTGTGTATGATTGCATTTAGGAGGCATTTTGTTGTTGTGGACATGGTTTCTGAACTGGTTGGGTGTTTTTCGTTGTGGGTTATTTGTTTTTCCACCCAATAATAGTTTGAAGGGCGGTTGCCAAAGTGGAGATGTAAACTTAAAAAATAATCTTGCATTCCAGCCCTCAAGAAAACTCGAAACGTTAATTTCTTCCGATGTATTTTGTTCTTGTAGGTCTTACAAAGGATACTAAAAGGCACCATCGATATCTATAGAACTAAAGCCTTATTAGTGTTTCACTTTATTTGGGAACTCAAAGAACACCTTTGGTTGGTTGGCCCCCCCCCCTTCCCCTGTGACAATTTACAAGCAGGTGTACTTAGCTGTATTATTTCTTTTCAGCATTTAATTGATATTCTTCATTTTGGGTTTCCCCAAACCGTCTTTAGGACCTGAAAGACTACATGAGACAAGCCGGAGAGGTCACCTTTGCCGATGCACACAAACACAAGGATAACCAAGGGTAAGTCGACCTTCTTTAAACGTCTTTCATCTTGATGGAAACTAGTAAAGAAACGTGCGATCGATATTTTAAAAATACAACAAATTTTAAGAGTAGTGTTCCGCAAAATTGTTCTCCGTGTGTCGTGTATTATTTGTGAAGGAGCTTTTTGCAGAATGAAACCCACTTACTTTACTGTTCTCCCTTTCGCTTAGTTTTGAGTTCAGGTGTAAAGTTTGGTGAAATAAATAATAAAGCCATGCAAATGTAGTCGTGAAAATTAAAAAAATATATATGTAAAAGTGGTTGAGGTATTGCTATGTAGATACAAGTACCATTTTCCTGTTAAGGGTTGGATTATTACACTTGTGATTATTATAATATTAACACTCATTGGTTTTACAGGAACGTGGAATTTGCTACCAAGTATGACATGGAAAATGCCGTTAAGAAGCTTGACGGGACCGAACTGAAAGGCAGAAAGATTCGGGTGATTGAAGACAGACCGTCTCAGAGAAGGTACTCCATGAATGTAGCAACTCCCTTTTTTTTATATACAAAGGATATGGGCAGGATAGGGGTTGGGATGATGAATTGTCTTGTGATGTTCTGAGTACCCACGATGGGCTCTATGAACTGTCAAGTCCCTTGCGAGGCTAACAAAAAATTGGTTTTAAATTTTTATTTGAATGAAATCTAGGGAAAATGGTAGCAGGTCTAAAACCAATTTCGAAGGGTTGTGAGAGGTACATGAATAGTTAATATATGCTGGCAAGCCCTCCCCTCTTTTTCACTAGCATTATCTTTGGGCAGTTTGTGGGCTCAACTTATTGTCCAGAAATTTTACACATTTCTACAGATGTAAAATGGTGTTGGGTAGCTGAGGTCTTTTTTTGTTATGATAGAATTTTTGTGTTTGCCAGCTGCTTGGCTTTGTATCAATTCTGTCTGGCCATGATTAATTTTGCTTTTCAATGTTCTGTCTTGAAATAGTTATTTGTTTCTATTGTGTGGATGCTGTCTAGATGAAAACAAATGAAGAAGGGAACAACCAGGATATTTACTTAGCGCAGGCCATCTGATCTAAGAGATGAGAGTAACATTACACATGTGAGAGTGAACCGGCAGCAACAGGTCCTTTCTTGTCACGTTACGGCTGATTTCGTCCCCCTGCAGGTCCCGTTCGTACAGCCGGAGCAGATCCCGGGGTTCCCGGAGCCGCTCCCGGTCGAGATCCCGCTCCCGAGGACGGTCCAGGACCAGGTCTCGCAGCAGGAGCCCCCCCAGGAGGGGCCATTCCAGGAGCCATTCTCCAAAGAAGAGCCGGAGCAGAAGCCTGAGCCCGAGGAACGGCGATCGCGACAAATCACCCGAGGACGACCGCCGCGATAAATCCAAATCCAGATCTCGTTCCAAGAGTAGGGATAACGACGACGACTAGATTGATGTTTGGAATCAAAGACGTTGGCAGTTGGTAGTTTTATCTCCCCCTCCGCCACCCAAACTACTCTTACTTCATTTTAATCGCTCACTGTGCTGCTAGCGGCCTTTGTGGGGACTTCCTGTTTAATAGCGTACCTTCCTCTGTTCATACCCTGGTCCCGTTGAAATTCCTTATTGCCGGTTAACCATGCTCATCATCGAATCTACGATTATACATCCAGTGAACGGGCTGTTGTACTGCATCGTGGTCAGAGGGGGCCCTGCTGTAACTTCTATTCTGTTTTAAGAATATGGTTTAACATCCCTCGCGACGACGATAGCCTCGTGGGTTTGACGGCGTCACATAAAGCAGCGGCCTCCAGATATAACCTTGTAGAAACATTCCATGCATCCAAGAGTATGTACTCATGGATCTCTAAATTATAAGAACGATCAGCCCCACAAAGAATGACAACATTTTCTAAGTCACATTTTGTAAAGGTGCTCCCTACATAATCAGAAGTAGCAGGACTGTCAGTTCATCAACTTTATTCCTTCTGCCATGCCATATCCATAGGACGGTTTCTTTTCGAATGTTTACTGATGTAGTGAATGGTCTCTTTTTGGAGTGTTTGGCGGATGTGGTGATGCAAAGTGGTTCGGAAATCATTGCATTCCCCCCCGGATCCGTCGTCTAAAGGAAGTCGTGAAGGCGGCCGGACCTTTTAGCCATTTTTTTTAAGGTACCTTAGCAGAAGATGTCAATGTGGTTTATGTAGTTTATCGTCTTCATAATAATCATGTACATGTTTAAACGCCTTGTATATATTTTATTCAGGCGTGTCTCGAATGTCATTGCTAAGAATCAGTCCGTTTGAGGAGATACCATGCAAAGTCGTATCATCTTTAAGTTTGTGACGTGTACTGTCACAATCGTCCACTTCTTTATAGTTGATACTGAATAGCTGGCAAATAAGTGACTTTACGCTTACTTGACTTTATAAATACCATTACCAACTTTGATAGTAGCCTGTTGGGATGTGATCTGTTCTCTTCTCTCGATTGTTTGAATGAACCCTCAAATGTTACCTTTTAACCTGTTCCAGTGTTTTATTTTGTTGTTGCAATCTCCATTTCCAAGTCAAAAAAGACTTTGCACACATATGCTATAAAAATGAAATTATTGTTAATTGTTTTAACCCACCTAGTTCACTCATAATTAGTATTGAGGGGGGTGGGCGGATTTTGTTGGGATATGGACAGGTTTCTTTCATCACACAATTAAAATGTTGCCTTGATTTGTCATTGCCTTTAGATGTACTAATGTTTTGGAGACAAGAGGAGGCTGACAATGAATGGGTAATGAAGTTGCTGATGCTGAGAGGTGTATGTGAATTCGAAGTGCTGTGCTTGTCAACTGGATTAATAAAAATATTGATAAACTTATGCTATATTTTATATTTCAGTTAAAAGGCATGAAATGACCCAAAATCCTAACACTTCATGGAATCACAAATCTGAACTTTGCATCTTTTCCAATCGTGATTGTCTGTACGTATCGTTCAATCACACCCTATGCAGCCATTCCGAGAAAATCACAGGTCGTCGTAAATGAGCTTGTCCGACTTTCAGATATTATCAATACCGTCAAATTTAATAGCAGGTCACATTCAACTGGGTTTGTGTAGAAGATAATCGCATACATGACAATTTTGTGGCTGGGTCCCCTTTCCCCAACTGCATACGTTTGAAGATTTTGATGTTTCTTTTTCATTTTTATCGATATGTTGGATTGCACACAGCAGCTAATCACAGTATAGCTAAAGGGTCCGAAGCCTCAAATACTTTATACATTGAGAGACTAACCCAAGTAATAAAAGACTAATTAAAAAAATTAACATTGCGTAGGACGTGGACATTGATGCTTGTACTTCATTGTCACGAGAACGAGATATTCAATAAATCGGTAATCCAACAATAATTGTGCTTTGTCACTTATTCTATGCGTCATGCATTACTAAAGGTTCAAGGAGTCTATGCTATTTTGGATTGTGTGTCCTCTAGTCAATCATTTCAAAAGAATCGTCCTTGAGGTTAATGGAGATGAAAAACAATGCCTTGTAAACTGTTTAATTTGGGCGAGGTAATCAATGGCAAAATTTATTAACATTCCTGTTCGGAGATGATCATTAAATGATCCTGTCAAATTTATACAAAAGTCATAAAAATTGTGATGAAATCACAACGTAATCGATAAATACATTAAATTCGCCGGCCCCTAACACTGAAAAGTCTATATTGACTTTTAACTATAGTCAGCGTACAAGTGTTGTGTGCAAAGTTATTGGAGTCGTACATGACGCGACTGGTCCACTCACTTTTGGTAAAGCCATGAAAGCTCTAGAGAGACTGTTTTATGACCAATTCAAAGTACCAAGGAAACCACAGCAACTTGCTTGGCGTAGCTCAGGAACTGTAAATAGGTCACAAATAAGTCACAAAGCCGAACAGAAGAACACTGCCTGTAGCCTGTGAGCAATCTTTGTTCATCCAAGCTGTCACCACAGCGATCTCGTGTGGAATGGTCATCAATCAAGGGAAATTGTATGTTTTGGACCCCATTGTTTAGCGTTACAGACTGGTGTCTGGATGAGAAAGATTCAAGAGCAGGCGTCTCAGCATGTATCAGAGATGAGGGGGGGGGTATTTTTAGTTGGATGTTTTCTGCATGGTTTCTGTCAACATATCTTGCTTGCCAAACTGACTATTTCAGTCGAGGATGTTAGTGGTTCGTAAGCTTGTTGGTGTAGTTTTCTTAGACGTCAAGAAAGCCGTTTAGGCCTACATGGTTTCTCCCGGCAAACGCTTGTTACTCGCAATGGCAGATCCAGGATTTTTAAATAGGGGGAACAAGTCAGGAATCAATCTTTTCACAAATAGGGAACTAAATAATGTCAATGTTAACTACAAAATCTTCCCAAAGTAGGATCCATTACAGATACTCCAGATGAAAGATCGTGGTATTGATGGTCTTGTTAATTATGGCGGCGCAGCAAAGTAGTTATCAGAGATTGCCGGACGCCAGTATCATTGGCACAGTTTTAGTGTTGGGCGGTTCTAAGGTAGTTTCATATGACATGATTGTGGTCCATTGTATCTTCATCCGGGAGTTGTTAATGTGTTTTTTTTTCTATTATATCGTCAGGGATGTCTTATTTAAATTAACCAAATCCTTGTTAATATGATCTTGCTGCTTGGCTGTTTTATTTCACGCTCGATGTGCGTCACGACCATAGAAATACATTCGAATGCTTATGGTTGCGACAGAAAACCCGCGCGCCATAGAAAAAAAAACTGGCTTGTGCCAAGGAATCTAGCTAGTCACTTCAGTCTTGTTTTGGTCACTAGAGACACGCGTTGTTGAGGATATCCGCTTGCTGCTTGTGCTACAAAAGATTGTTGAAAAACTGGTAAAGTATTCCATAAAACCGGCCTTGTTCGCCATTTATGTGATAAAAGTAATAGTTTGTAATGATTAGTTGTTGTGATTTTCCATAAAACGGTTAGGCCAGTTGAGAAATAAAGCTAAATTTCAAACATTAAAGGGTAGGCTTGAGTTTAAAACGTGGTACTACTACTATAGAAGTACTACTACACTAGTACTACTAGTAAGTTGTACGTAGTGGTACTACACTAGTGGTAGTTTCTGGTTAGGAAATTAACCTACCACACTAACTGGACTAGTAAGTCACAATTGTGTAAACTTCGTATCTGGCAAGTAGTATTAAGTAGTTTATCTCCCAAGTACAGTATGTCAGTAGGTATGACATTGTTAAAAATTTAAAAGTTTCTTTTTGCAGTAAATATCACAGTGATCATAATATATACTTCGGGGTGATCTTTTGCAGGTTTTTAAAATTGTCCATGGTTTTGATAGGCTGACGTTCCATGATTTTTTCAATTG
>JAODAG010315941.1:0-12108 GCA_027574785.1 Orphnurgus asper | reverse complement strand
ATGGTATATTTTATCTTGGTATATCTTGGTATAAATATCAGGCGGGTTAGTTATCGTTATCGTATTCCTTTCATATGTACAGCTCTTGGTTCATTGAGTGGTGAACTCTCAGGGAAGTATTATTCACTTCTGACGTTGGGTCCTGAGGACCAGCAGCAGCTGATCGATGACCACTTTCTCTTTGAGAAACCCGTATCCAGACATTTCCTCAGCGGAGGAATGGGAAGGGATTTCCCCGACGGCCGAGGGATATGGTAAGATAAAATGATAAAATGATAAAATGATAAAATGAGATAAAATGTGGGGTGTTTTGTGTGTGGGTGTGTATGTAACACTGAATTGTTCTCGGACATATTCCGATACAAAAAGACGGACGTAAGACTAGTATAGTACAGATAATAAAGATCAGAAAGGACAATGATGTGCTCAAGGATAATGAACCACAAATACCCTAAATTTTCTACCATTATCAGATAAAATAAGCATCAATACCATTCTTGAAGGCATTCAGTCTACTAGCATACACCAACGACTCAGGCAAGTCATTCCACGATGTTGGCAAGTGTAAGGTTATGTATGTTGGTAATGGTAATGTGAGGAAGGTCTGTAACATTGACGGTAGACATTTGGAGGTAGTTCGGCAGGAGAAAGTTCTCGGTATATCTATTTGGACTCTTCATTAAAACTATCTAAACAGTGTGTCGAATCTGCCACGAGGGCAACTTTGGATTTTCGGGTTGAATAGGCGAAAATTTCTTCACAAGGACATTGTTCCTAGATTGTACAAACAATATGGTGAGGCCTCATGTGGAGTATGCTGTTCAGGCATGGAATCCATATTTGGCTAAGGATAGGTTTATTCTTCAGCGTGTTCAGAGGAGGGCAACAAAATTGATCAGTTATATTAGTTCCTTGTCTTATGAGCATCATCTGTTACTTCTGAAGCTTACTAGAGACGAGAAAAGCTTATCAAAGGCACCCTTAAATTAACTCTGGAAATGAACGGGAGATTTAAGAATATATTAATGAACTGTTATACAAAGTTTCCATGAAGGCGTGGACGCCAATGCGAGCAACTTATACGGCGAATAATGTAACATGTTACGGAGTAAACGAGAATCGCGTAGCTAATGCGTATCGACTAGTAACGCGATTAGCATTACAACTCAACTTTAATGAGAGCGTTGCGCGCTAAAGCGCCGGGCTTCTCTATTAATTCCGCCTTTGCTGTTAATGTGTGACGAAAATTATGTACCATTTGGATCATAAAGAGACAAGATACATTGATGCTTGTACTGTATTTAGACAAGATGATTTATTTTCCCAGACTATCAAAGTATGAATTATTATTTGGTACTTAGGCCTGTGTTACTATGATGTTTGGATTGTTGTACATGATTGTGCGTACGTGGTTGTTGAGCGAAGTGGGAGTGGAGGAGCACGGGTGGGGGTATATCCCCCCGTGGTCTCATGAAAGTTGGTGGTCTCTTCTTAAAGACAGTCTTACTTGTAAAACCTTGCATTCCTGAGTACAAGACCTCGAAAATCCTGTAGTGAGTATATGTTCCACTTACATAACGCCACGTTGTCAACATAGCCTAACTGGTATAATTACAATTTCTTCGAAAGGCATAACGACGACAAGAACTTCTTGCTATGGATCAACGAAGAGGACCACACCCGCATCATCTCCATGCAACAGGGAGGAGACATGAAGGCGGTATTTGAACGTTTCTGTTGCGGGCTGAACGAGGTGGGTTTGCGTCGGTCCCCAATCTGAAGATAACCCACCGTGTTCTTTCGAGAAAATATAGAGGTAGCTGTTAAGTCGAATCTACCTTCGCAACTACCTTACCCTTAGATCCCACATATGTACAACCTTTATTTACTGCAGATCTAACTAGCAAAAACTTTACCCCAGAAACTGGTCTCCCCCGTTTCTGACGTAGCTCTCTATAACGCGTATCTCTGTATGTTCATTTCCTTTTTTTGCTACGGACACGGCAGGTCCTTGCTAGCAAGATTTGTTGCGTATCTACACAAAGAGGATTAAAAAGCACATAGGAATTAAGGACAAGGAGAATATTTTCAGCCTCACCTCACGATCTCGCTGCTCGCGAAAGTTTCCATACCCGCGTTAAGATCACACCTTTATGTCAAGGCAAGCGAACCAACTTCCAAGTGTATTTCGCGGAAGTGATCCCCGTTGCATAACCCGCTTCACGCACGTGTTGCCCACGCGCATCGGACTAACAAGGCTTGCTACGCGACATCTTTCCCAACCGGAGGCCCGAGTGACAGAGACCGAGGAAGAGGGCCGACCGACGGCTCACGACGGAGCCCGACAGGTAGAGGACCCGGGAAAACTCCAGCTTTCGGTAAGAAACCAGAGGGCCACGGCCCCAAAAGACCGAGAAAATCGGCCGGAGGAAAAAACCCCGGAGGAAAATGTCGAAGAGCGACAAGGGCCGGAGCGCCCGGAATATGGATCGGGCTGAGCTGTGCATTACGACGCTGATGCACGGGGCCGTTACCGACATTGCGACGCCAATGTTCCGAGCAGGGAGATCTCGAGATGACCCTGACGGATCCGACAAAACCCCTGCACGGGACGGAGCGGACGGATCTGGGAGCGGCAGAAAGCCGGGAGCCGGTGATACTTGGCCGGGGAGAAAAACCCGACGGAACCGACAAAAACCGACGCGGCTACCGGACCAAGCGAAGCCGATGGGCCCGCAGATAGACCGGTGACCCGATCCGGGGACAGACCCAGGGACACACCCGTGAGACACAGATATGTCGGGGGCGAGACCGATACGGTGTTCGGATTCGGATTCGCGACGGATCCGAGGGACGGCACGGCCTATTTTCAAGAGTCCGATACCCCGGTCAGGGATTTCGAGGGCTTCCCGACAGAAGAAGAAAGAACAGACCAACCTCGAGCCGGAAAACGCTTGCCCTCGTCGGAGAGCACGGAAGTCCGCCGGACAAAACGGACAAAGAGAAAGCCCGCAACGGACCGGCTTTGCTCTTCCTCAAATGCTCTGATGAGCAGGGGGGAACGAGAAGAGATGGACCCGCTGGCCCGCCTGCGGAACCTCTTGAACGCCACGCTTCTGGGGACTCACGGACAGCCGACACGACTGGAAGAAGCTGGAGCACTAAGCTCCGGTTCGGAGGCCGGGAGATTACAGCCCCAGACAAGCTCCCGAGAACAGGAGCAGTCCTTGGACCCAGGAGACTCGTACACCACGGGCCCATGGACGGAGACCGTCACAACCGCTCCACGGTTCCACAGATCGGTACCGCGGGAGCCGATACCACCGATACGTGATTCGGACAGACCTCGCATCCGAGAGAGGGCCCGGGACCCGGGACCGTCAGAACCCTCTCTGCTTGTCCACGAAAGGTAGTCGTCTTGCGACCGAGATTCGTCAGGGACCCGAAGACCGGGACCATCGGAACAGACTTTTCGGACCCGTAAACCGAGATCCTATCAGGCCCGAGAAATGCCACTGCTCCGTAGACTGGAACGGCTGGAACCGTCTGACGGAGAGCTGTCCTGGACTCGAGACCAGCGGGAGTCGTACGCCAGGGAGCCGTCACGGCTCCACGGACCGGAACTGCATGACAGAGAGCCATCCCGGACCCGAGACCTACGGCCGGGATCGGACCAAGGGAACCCCCCGTCGGAGGAGGAAGCCGGGGAGGAATGGGAACAGTGCTCAGGGGACGAGGATATCGAGGAACCCTTGTTGGGCACGGATATTTCCCAGGTAGTTTTTGAAAAGGCGGTTACAATCCTTCGACAGGGAGGACAAGTTCTGTTGCCCAGTGAGGGCTCTGAAATGGTACGTAGAGAGAACAAAGTCACTGCGAACATCTGAGCAATTGTTCATTATCCCACGGACCCCTTTTCGGCCGGCCTCCAAGGACTCTATCTCGAGGTGGATAGGGACTCTGGTCAAAGACCATGGGAACCCATCGGGCAGAGTGAGGGCACACGATGTGAGAGGCCAAGCTTCGTCCAAGGCCTGGTTCCGCGGCACCCCGGTAGAGGACATCCTGGTACGCGTTATAGAGAGCTACGTCAGGAACGGGGGAGACCAGTTTCTGGGGTAAAGTTTTTGCTAGTTAGATCTGCAGTAAATAAAGGTTGTACATATGTGGGATGTGAGGTAAGTAGTTGCTCGTAGATTCCCAAACCACTACTGGTTTGGGAAGTCTTCTCACCCACCGTCAGTAATAAAACACAGAGTCAGATTAATTTACAGTGTCTCAAAGGAATATCCGAACATGTCCTTCCAACATGAAAGACAATATTAATGCATTCTTGATCGTATTGCGAGAATCATCGATGATCGCTTTGTCCTATCTGTTTGATTTTTCCTCAAAATGAATCGTCCGAGTAGGCCTCTACTATAGCACGCACAAACTGATCACATAAGGAAGACATTTTATTTATGTTAGTAGTGGCCTGACTGCTGAGTGACTAGGGTTAATTTGATGTGATTAAGAAGGAGGTCGGTGAATTGAAACCTCCCGCACAGCCTTTTCAAACGTCTGATTGGCTTAGGAGCTGGGTAAGATAACAGCATAACCTATGCAACAGTACGGTATCTTAGTACAAACTAGACACTTAAAAGTTTACTTAATATTCCGGTATCTCCTTCATGTAAGACCACCTCAAATAGTGCAATGAAATATGAACATAGTTTAGTTTATTACCGTATAGTGATGGTTAGGAAACCTCAAATGTTCATAAAGAAACCCCAACCGTGTTGTGATCGTGGATGAACGCCTGCCTTCTCGCTGTTCGGGAAGTTACGACTGAGGCAGGCATGTGTAATCCATCCCATCCTGCTCCTGGTACACCCCCCCCCCTCACCCATTTCTGACGGACGTGAGTGTACCTCGGTATTCGACCACAATGACCGAGGGAAGTGACAGCAGCCTAATCACCACCTCACTGTAGCGCTGTTCAGAGCGAACCAGGCTAATCACTCAACACCGTGGAAGAGCGAATTCACCGCCACGTGCCGGGAGATAAAGTCAGCAAACGCTGGACTAAGAAGCGGACACTCGTACCCCTAGGCCACACTCTCACTTCTAATGTGTAGGCCTATGTATTGGATAGGTAATATCTACGCGCACAAGTACATGTAGTATATATTTGAGCTTGAGTCTTACATGCGTAGGTATAGGCTAGATGATAGGCTAGTATCGAAATTCACAAGTACAGATAGTATTATGCGGTGGTCTTACATGAAGTGGCAACCCCTCTAAGTGGTGAACATTGATATCAGTTATTTGTTAACATTGGGTTTAGTTTTCTATTAGGAGGCCAGCGGGAGAGAGAAAATTGGCTTGACGCAAGTTTATGTCATCATCCCTATACATTGCAGTATATCCTTATTATGATTGTATTTCTATATTCCGTAGGTTGAGACGCACATCAAGAGCAAAGGGAAAGAGTTCATGTGGAATAAACATCTTGGTTTTATTCTGACCTGTCCTTCTAACCTCGGCACCGGTGTCCGATGCAGTGTCCACGCCAGACTTCCCAAAATGGCCGCTGATGCGAGGTTTGATTCCATCTGCACTGCACTCAGGCTTCAAAAGCGTGGAACGAGTGAGTGGGCTTATTTAATAAATAAATAAAAAATATAATGTGTACATCTTGTGCAAAATTATTGCAAAGAGACAATGAAACAATAAGATATGTCTATACGTCGCAAATCATGCAGGCCTACAAGAACATTTCTGTTTTCGGCCATTTGACCGCATGGTGTCGTTACAATATACCCAACATAAACCATTGCTACATAGCCTATAGGCTAAACCGTTGTTCGGTTTTCATTCTACTGCAGGCGGTGAATTCACAGAGAGCATCGGCGGTGTCTACGATATATCGAACCTTGACAGGCTGGGTAGCTCCGAGGTTCAACAGGTCCAGTGCGTCATTGACGGCGTCACTCTGCTCATCAATATGGAGAAGAAATTAGAACATGGCGAATCCATTGATGACATTGTTCCAGAGTGAGTGTATTATTGGTTTTTTTTTATTCCAATAATAATTGCTGCAATAGGTGTGTAGTGGACAACTGGTACTCACTCAGTCGGTGTTTTACCTATATGTTTCTTTTACAGGCTTAGCCTACACCCGTGCAGAAAGCCGCTCCTGCTTAAACAAGCACGTTCACCGAAACCTTACCCGCACGGATGAGCCTATAGGCCTAGGTAGCAAGAGACACTTAAATAAATTATGTTCTGCTAAGAACTTTTATTCCGACAGTATCGACAGAAGTAAAATCATCAGCATCACAACTTTCCGTTCATGATCGGTTGGACTGTGCAGGCAAACTTGACGAATCATGGCTCCGTGAATGCAGGCAGCCTGGTATAGTTTATATTAATAAGCGGGTTTTAGGCATCCACCGAAATAAAGTCGGGGAGAATACTTTCATCCTCTACGGATGTATAATATTTTGGCAAGGTGTTTGCGAAAACGCAGGAAAACTTCCCTGATCGCCCACTTCATGGAAATTCCGGGTATACCTTATAGTAACAAATGGTTCTACGCGGGCTAAGTTGTTGCTCTAGTCTATTCGTGTACAAATTTCATAACTAGATATCGCGTAACGATATGCATCGTCTACGTATCTTTCAGTGGTACCCCATCTGCAGAGGAAGCGGCTTCCCGTCAGCAAAATCCCAGCCAGCCAGGGAAGCCAGCAGATGCACCAGCCGCAAAGAACAAAGGAAGGAATAAAAAATCGAGTTCCTGCTCTCTACTTTGAGGGTACTCTATATGTATTGATTTAATAATCTCTACCGGGTTGTTATTATATGTTTGATTACTCATGTTAAAGTAGCTTGCTGATAACTGTGTCCCTCCCAGATGTCAGACGTTATCAGAAACAAAAGGTCAAAATGAAAACGTTTAGAATAAATCACTCCCTGTTTCTCCTTCAGGGCCGTAGCGAAGGCATTGACTTTCTGGAGGGGAGGGTGCAAAAGAGCCATATTTGCTACTTCATCCGAATGCAAAAAAAATAATTTTAGGGTCATCTACTTGTAAAATCCTGACTACAGGGATTACAGTCTAACATGAGGGGGGTCATGTAGGTGAAAATTCGTGCCATCTCGTTTAGATGGGGGAACAGGGGAGGGCATCCCTCCTCGAAATGAATGTTGAAGTCACCTATGTGCAAAATGGTGCCGTATCGTTTGTGAATGGTGGACTGTCGTGGCATTGTTGCATATGCTCATTCGAAGAACGGCACACTAACTTCGCTGTTGTTATTGAGGATAGAGCTACATTCAGTTAAATGGAGAACGCTTAGACTATATTAATGAGAATCTGCGCGAAAGGCGTAACTGCCTATATTTAGTTTTATTTGGGTTTATGGGGCCCGATTTCACACGTCCAGTTATCATTCTGGATATGCCTCGGGCTGCTTGCTATATCAATATCATGATATAGGAATATAAATTCGACCAGAGAGAAAATAAGCTAAGAAAGTTTATGTCGGCAAAATCTGGACTCTTTGATGCTCGTCTAGCACCCCCCCCCCGTTCGCTACTGCCCTGAATATGTTCATAGGGGATATTTTATTTGCTCATTATTAAGCTCTTTGTGTTTCACATTGTACTCATGTAAACACTTGTGCGCGAAACACTATTTTTCGCACTATATTTGACAACAGCAACACGCTGGTTATGATAGTCAATATTTTTTCCTTCATTCCTTTTGACTGTAACGTAACTACAAGGGGTGGGACATTTCCCAAATTTCCAATTTTCCTAAGAAACAAATTGGAGAAATGGGGCGAGTTGAGATATTAGGGGCTTTAGGTTAGCCAAGACACTCTCAGTGTGGTTGCAGTTTATTAAATTGCCTCTCCCTCCGCCCTAAAACAATTTTGCTACGTCACTGCTATAATAAGTTTATACCGGTATATTATATAAATCGTTCCTTTGCGATGTCGAGGAACAATTCGATTGGAATAAAATCATTTGTAAATGCTTACGTAGCCAATACTGCTTCCTCTTCATCAGGTCCAAGTGATATTAATCAGCTAATCGGAGTAACAACTCAATTACAATGATTTGAATTATGTCAAATATAGCCATTGGATCCTTACAAAGCTATTGTACGAGAATATTTGCGTACATTTCTTTTGGACACTTTTTACAAAGAGGTTCTCGTCCGATATTTTGTTGTGTAACTATTTCTATGGACATCTTAAAATCTGCTCAGATGATTTGTATGATAATGCATGCTGTGTGAAGTCTACGTATGTACATTTTCGATTTTTCTCCTCTCGTTTGAACAGTTCCTTTTTTTTTTTTAAATATACGTATAGGCAACTTTATATGCAACGGATTTCCAGATTAAATATGCGTAATCCGGCTACAATGGTTACCTGTACACGTCGGATGGCCGGGGTGACAGAACGAACGAAGGACAAGAATCCGATTCCCTTTGATAAGAACAAACCAGCTACACTCGCATTTCACATGCCGTGAGATCTTAGTATGATCGCAGGCTCCCGGTTTAACCCCATCAGAGTTTAACAGGTCTCACAATTTACTTATTTTCAGATCAGTTCTCGATTCAGTATTGAGTGAAGAGTTTGTCAGCCTGTGTCACCATTTTGTTTGGAATTAACATTTCAGCCACGTGGAAGCATATAGTTTCATCAACCAATATGTAACGGTAATAACCAGGTGTCCCTTCTCTAAATCTTCCCCACCTAACAAAAAGTAACGTATCGGTAACAGATTCTCCACATAGCCCTACTCCTCATTATGAGGGAAATGTAGTAATTTACCACACCAGCGGTTATGCATGTCTATCAAGAGTTACCGGTACTCTTTGTATTAATAAACATGGATTTTGAAAAACGTCTGAAATGACTCAATTCTCATACTTTATTTCAGTTATTTCCTACATGATATGCCTTTTTGCCATAATCGTCGACTGAAACCAGACGAAATACCATTTTCATTTCAACGTGGCCATTTCATTCTATACAATTAACACTCGGTGTAATTCGCACGCCTCATGCATATTAATGGTAGTTTCAACCAGGGAGTTGTTATTTAGGAGATACAACAAATACTACTCTTTCAAACTAACTCAGTACCGACAATAAGCGCATTTAAGTATTGTATCTCGGCCACGAATGCAATTGTGCTGAAAGCTGATTACAACCAGGTATAATGCCTCCCGTCGCCTGCTACTGTTCGAGGCGGTCAGAAGACCAGATTCTACAAGACAACTTATATTGCCAGTTGTTTTTGGCTTATTCAAAATCTTGTTTCTCCATCCACCGAACCCAGGTCACGTCCCCGCCATACTGCATAACATAGCGACATATTATGATGGCAGGTATACCAGTTTATACCAGTCTGTTGTCACCGCTGGATTAAGGCGGGGGCTGCAGCCTCAGGCCAACTAAAAACTAAGGCCCACAAGCGACATGGGAAGTAATTTATGTCTATGTTATACACTTTTGTTTTTTAAACTAAGTAGGCATGCCTAAGCAAGGAAAGTTGCAATTTAATCGTAAGTTTAAAAGACGTATTCGTAATATACGTAACAATGTTAACAAATTACACATTGATACGTCAGGTAACCTAGTCTAGCAGTTATCGGAACCTGTTGGCGAATCGCAGGAGGCACCACCCCCCCTCCATTTAAAGTAATATGATGTCACTTATCCAAATTTCTTTATTGCTCCGTTTAACTATAAATTAGTCACCTCACAAAGGAGAACAATAAAACTGTAGTCGCATTAGCACATAGTTTTACGGAGTTTGTACTTCAAATTAGAACAAATCCAGCAGTGCTTCGAACTTGGCGGCAAAGTAAAGGTTACTGAAATAGACGGTGAAATATGAATAAAGGGAAGGGGAACATGGCACATGTACCAGTCCTGTTCAAACCCATTATTCCCACTACCGCCCCTACACTGTTTACAAATACACAAAGTAACATTTTTAAAGACGAAGATCCAGAGGCACAAGACGGAAACCCGTGCCAACTTGACTTGTCACGCTTCCTAGTCCTATTGGAACTAGAGTTCATTGGGTCAGTGTAGTGTCACGCTATGCGTAACTCGTGGCTATGTTGGTGAATAGCAACACCATTAACCAGTGCTGGCCGTCCTTAACACCACAGACGGTCATACAAAAACTAGAATATTTTTTCCACCCTAAAACTTTTCTTCTGAAGCTTGTAATTCGGCGATAGCTATGGGAATTTAAGAGCGTGTTATATATCCAAATAGTGACGATTTCACAAATAATTCATACCACAATCGCCATAGTCTTGGTCAATACGTTCTGGTATCTGTACAGTTCGACCACAATATATTCGATTTGAGGCCCCCGTTTTCTGTAATGCACAGAGCCGTAGAAAGAGTGTAGTATGAGATTGTTAGTATACGAAAAGAATACCACTGGTATTACCTGTGTCATATGGCACCCCTGTTATGAAAGCTGACATCTTGGAAAGTAATGGCACCTACAAAGTTTCACCTGTTTATATTTTCAGCAAATTAGCCTAATAAAGAAGTTTTTTCTCGAAAGGAGATATTCATGTCTCCATACATTTCAGGTGGTCTTACATGAAGTATGTACCGCTGATCTGCTTATAAATATTATCACGAGGTTTCATGAATTTAAGATTCCTTTGGGCGAACTTTAGTTGGGATCAAGAGAACAGCTATTCATTGAAGCGGCTTTGAGTTGAAACGTCTGGTATATACAAAACATCTAGTTTCTCTACCCTTGTTCAATTTTCTTATCCAAACAAGCGGTATGTCATGAAACGGAACATCTTACATCTATACATCTTTGTTATTGTTTAGTTACCACATAGCTGCAGTTAATTAAATTAATAGCTGGGTCGTGCATCATGAGTTATCCTTGAGTTAATTTGTCATTGCCTTCAATCGCCGGTTGATACCGTCATATGCAGCTTTAAATAACACTATTAACGGTGACGTTGTGGTGGCGCAATGGGCTAGCGCGTTAGGCTGTGACTCCTTTGTCGCAGGTTCGATCCCGCTGGACGGCTTCTAAACTGTTATTTTACTCCCCCATTGATCTACTACTACTACTTCATTAGCTTCTTTATAATTATTTCAAACACATTTTCACACAGCTGGACGTTGTGGCCGATTGGTTAGGGAGCACTGTAATGGTGTATCCTGTCGGTCGTGTAATTCACGCTAGGCTCCAAGGAAGATGTGGGGATTAATGACCCGCATTTGTATAGTGCTTTATTGTGGCCCAGGATCCCGCGCTATATCTCCCTTGCCCGTAAAAGGAGCCGGAGAATCCGAGGAGGGTCGGTCCTCCCATGGTGAAATAGTCCGTGGGTCAATGACCAGAAGCGTCCAAAGGTTGACATACAGGTGAATCCCCATGCATTGGACATGGGGTGATGCCCATCTTTCACTAGAAGGCGCGGCCCGATGAGTCGATCATACTCTTGCAAAACTTGTAAAGTGAATGATCTCGTTTTCGAGTCATTGGATAGGCGAGCAACACAGTGCAATGTTTTGCTATATCTGACATCATTAATCTGTATAATTATGTGATAATAAATTCGGGGAGTGCCATTATCACGCTTTGACCTATGGTTCTATCGTTTACCAGAAATGTGTCAGATGAATTACAAGCTCACAGCAACGCAATCTCAGTGTACACTAAAACATTGGAAGATACTTTCTTTTAATTACTACTTTTTGAAGTAAGTAAATTTGACTCGCACGTTTCAGTTACAGTGTTTAGGTGCCGGTGATGATTCTTTTCCATAGTGTATTGATGGATCAGTTGCATCCGTTATCATTCTTGACTTCTAAGCCTTCCCTGAGGCCATTCACCATCGTATGGGTCAGTGTACATTGGTCGTATGCAGAGAGCATATATATACCGGAATACATTATGGTCAAATGATTTCAATATGAGTAATTGTGCTAACATTTGAAGCAGCGGCTGATTTAAGGAAAAGGCCCTGTCAGCAGCTTGAGGCAGGGGCCCTAAACATTCCCAAAGGTGTGGCGGGGGAGGGGGTAGAGGGAGCAAAGCGAC
>JAODAG010315940.1:0-23123 GCA_027574785.1 Orphnurgus asper | reverse complement strand
TATATATATATATATATATATATAGATATAGATATATATATATATATAATATAGATATATATATATATATATATATAAGTTACATTACACTTAACATAACAAAGACAAGATGGTAAAGTGGATACTATTGATGGCTACAGTACAGCGACGATTTGTAAGGTAAGTTGTCCAACTCGGTCGGATAAAAAAAACTTCTTTTATTTCTTGACAAAACAATAATGTGCTTGCTCTTCACTCTTCAATTCCACTTAGCTTCTGTTTAGTGCCAAATAAATTGATGTTTTTTATCTAAAATAAGAAACTCATGGTATTGCCTCTCTCTATAGCTAATATACTTACAAGGCAACTACAGCTATTACATCATCATCATACTGGGTGGTAGACTTTTTTGGTAGACTTTGATGTCTGTTGGGTTCTTGTGGTTTGAGTCCTTGAATTTCAGGGTCTCTTTATGAGGACATTGTCCTTCCTGACCCTTTACTTAAACTAAACATATCATATTTTGACAAACAGGACAATTCAATTTTAAGTAAGTTTCAACAGATTCCATCCAACCAGTACGACAAGTTAAACATAAAAACGTTGTACAGCTTGCCAGCTAGCATGCATTGCTAACATTATTTCAAAAATAATTTCCGCCCTGCGATGACTTATGACCATAGAACTGCGAAGGCATATCGAGGGCGCTGATCCGGTTATGTCCTAACATAAATAAGAGAGCGGATACAGCGCTAAAAGGTTACCGTTTGCACTATAGGGGGGATTGTCAGTGCAATAATGGGTGGGGAATACAGGTAAGTGTAGAGTGAAATATTACATCAGCACAATGCTTCAATACCGAAGTTTACCTTTCGACAAATTTCATACCACCAGTACTGAAGGACAAACTAAACTAACAATGTTGTAACAAAATTTCAACAATAAATTTCCACCCAGCGATGGTTGTTTATGTGTTGGAGTATTTGAACCAGCAGGGTAGGAAACTTGTAGCAACTTCTTTCTCCCTAATGGAAATGCAGAATTCCTGCTTAATTAAGTTTATATGTGCAATGGACTCTGCCTCCTATAGTTAGGGATTAGATCCCACTGGAGGCTGGACATTTCTCACCAGCCATATTCCAAAAACAAAAATGGCTGTGGATCAGTTAGTAATTGTAAGCTCAATTAACAGTGAGCAATACTGGCAGCATCCATATGGGTCCATTTGATTTAGGAACAGGTTATTATTTTTTTGGCCCAAACATTTGAATCATAATTGCCCAAAGTTCACATATATGGATTGAAATGTTTTCTTCACTATGTTCTGTAATCAACATCGACTCTCTCAGGAAAAAATCTTCCAGCCTGGGTTAAATATTTTACTTTTATACGATATTTGAAGAAAAAAATTTGACTGACAGGTTTGCCAGAATTGGAAGCAGGGGAATTGCCCGTATTCACTAGCCCCCACCAAACTGGGTGGTGGCATGCCTTCTACGCCTATGACAACTATGTCTGTTGGCCCTCATTTCTGCAGATTGATTGGTAGATGTTGAAATTTTGTTTCTTTGCCAGAAGAGTGTCAAACAATGAAGACAAGTTTGGTGGACAACAACAAATATTTTGTAAATATGTTCATGTCCAGTGCCCATTCCCCCCCCCCCCCCGCCACCCCAACTCCCTGGCAATGCCACCACACATTCAACATTTCTTCGATATCATGCACTCCCGGATCTGGTTGCTTACCTCTGTATCTTCCCTTGTTCCCCTTTCCCGCAGAGTTGACGATACCGGACGGCCTGGCTTCCCCCGGAGGACTCCTCGTCGTGCTGTTAATCCCAGATACGTTGACAGCAGCGTTGGACTGTGCAGCCATGCCATGTGCACTGTCCTCCAGACCGATGTTGTTCGCAGTTAAAGATTGCGGCTGCCTTCCGTCCATGCCAGATGAATACGACCGTGCACTAGGGCCTACGGAAAGTAGGGAGAAGCAGATACAACTGTCATCGATGTGCGCATAATTTCTGCTTTACATCATTCTCCCTCTCATTCTAACTTAGTCGACATTCCCCCCCCCCTCTCTCCTCACAGTTGGCGGATTCAGGATATCGAAACAGGGGATGTGCCACTCATAAATCAATTTGCCTTTTATTACAGAAGGGGGAGGGGAGAAAATGAAACAAAATTGAGAACCAATGCCAACTTGAGTATGAAAATCATATCAAAGTCAGTAATCTGCAAAGAAAAGGGGGCGGGGCCATGTGCCCCTCTGCACCTCCCATTGGAACTGTTCGTACCTTCTCCTCGCTTGTTGGCAGAGACCTCTATTGAGGTGAGAGTTTATCATGAGATGAGGGTGGTGCCTAGCAGAGTGAATGTCCAGGCATGACATGTTCAGCACAGCTGCAGTGGTCTCAAGCAAGTTTCCCTCAGTTCCCTCGGTTTTTGAGAAATGTTAAAAGGTAGAGGACCAGGTCATGTGAGGACGGAGATCCCGGGTGTAGGACGGGATGGATAGTTTACATGAACATGTAATCTTGCCCTTCACCTTGTAGCTTCCTCATCGCGAACTTGAAGGGGAGGTCTATCAGCATTTCTAGAAGTAGAGGAAACCATCCTTGATTGGGCCAGTAATGTTGCTATCAGGATTGTGAATGCATTGGGAGTTCCTAAGAAAACTCAGTACTCTGCGGATGAGGCATACAGGCGGGAAGGCATACATCTCCAGACCCGCCCAGTTGAATGAGCCGGCATCGATCCTCCAGGCTCTGGGGTTGAATCTCCTTGTCACTCCCTAAATTGGTAGTCGAGCATTCTCCTCTGTTGCGAACAGGTCTAATGAAGGTCTTCCATAGAGGTCGAACATGTGATCTGCCCATACTTGGGAAAAGCACCCCTCATTGCTGGAGAACTTCCCCCCCCCCCCCGGATAGTGCCATGACTTCTCCTTTCATGCCAGGTAAGATCGTGGAGATTCAATGGTCTTTGAGCTTGCATGCCCAAACTCGGATTGCTCTTTGGATCACCCGTCTCTAGTACGTGTAGGGACGTCTCTTCTGTAGTCCATCTGATTGAGGTCACCTCTGTGTTCCAGGTTGCTCCCCAATCTTTCAGTGCACTGTCTGAGGGCAGGGGTCCTGGAACTTCCTTCCTGCAGAAACATTGTGTTGATATGTCCACCATTGCTGACCCGGGCATAGATTTCTTCAAACAGGACAGACAGAAAATATCATTGGATCTTCCGACTGCCTGAACCAGCACCAGTGGTGGAACTGGAAGAATCTCATCCTGAGTCTGGACAGGCCTAGGACTTCCATGCTACTCGCTATCAGGTCTACGAGCCGTAACCAGGTCCTTGCCGTAACTGCCAGCGTGACTACTTCGTCGACTCCTTCTTCCGAGAGAGAAGCCAGGCCCATCCTTAGGTCTAGGGACGCTCCCAGGTAAACTATCTTTTGTGCTGGGATCAGCGTAGACTTTTCTTGATTGATGATCCAGCTTAGGCTTTCGAGGAGAGAAACCGTGAGATTTGGGCCCTCGACTGATATTTCTCTTGAGGGCGAATTGATTAGCCAATCGTCTAGGTAGGCAAAGACCTTCCGTAGGTACGCCAGGACCATTGTCACCCTGGTAAAGACCCTCAGGGCTGTTTGATTCCTGTACCGGAAGGTTAGCATTCTGTAGTGGTCTGGGTTGAATGGTATGTGGAGGTAGGCATCCTTCAAGTCCACAGATGACCCGCACGTTCCTTCAGGAGAGGGAGGATTATGGCTAGGGTCTCCATCCTGAAGAGCTTTGGGCTGATAAAGGCCTTGTTCAGAGGTTTGAGATTCAGAATTAGCCTCCATGAGTCTCCCTTGGTACGAGGAAGAACACTGATCTGTAGAGAGTCTGGTCCTCTTGGGGCAGTATCAGCTCTGTCGCTCCTTTTTCCTTCGAACTTGCGATCGCTTCTTCCAGCAGTATGAGTTGAATTGGATCTTGGGTTATTGGGGTCGCTTTCATGTGGTCGCGAGACAGTGGGTCTGCCGTGAATTCCAAGCAGTATCCCTTGCTGATCACCCCCATCACCCAAGGGTCTGGGTTTAATACTTTCCACCCCCCCCCGCAAAGGGGGGGGAGGATCCTCCCTCTTTCTTGTGTCCCTCTGGGGTGGGGGAAACTCACGCTTCCTCTTCCGAAACATCTACCTTTTTCCTCTCGGTAGGATGGCCCCCAGGATCTGTCTTTCGATGGCTTCTGCTGTTGGAATCTGGAACTATCCCTGAGGTGAAGGGCTTCTCCCTGTCTTCTCCAAAAGGCTCGTCCAGGTGGGGGGATCTCCAATTGCGCCGATATCTCTTCTGGATATTTCTTCCACTTCTGCCTCTTGGAAGGATCTTGAGAGAACGTTTTATTCGGTGGTCATTTTGGCCAAGCCTGGAACGATCTCCAGTAATTCCAATAAAAATATTCCCAGAGGAATTTCAATGTGTAAAGTCTTTGTCTTTGCTCAGCCATTACACTTTGTAGTCCCACAAGGTTCTGTTTTAGGCCCATTCTTGATTACCATCAATCCGCTCAAAATTTGACCTCTCCCCTCCCGATGTCTGACATTTAAGCATTATTCTAGCTTTATTGTACAAACTCATTTTGGCTAGAAATGTTGGTGTAACATTTGATGATGCCGTGCCATTAATTTCTTTCAATGGAAAATTGGGATCAGAAAGTTTCTCTCAACAGAAACTTGCTCTACCATAGTTCACAAAGTTATGCCATCAAAGCTGGATTATTCTAATTCACTGACTGCCTCACTCCCAATTACAAGTCTGCTGCGTGCTCAGAATACAGCTGCAAGAATCGTTGCTTGTACAAGTAATCTCACCACATCACTCCAGTTTAGCAGCAGCAACATTGGTTGTCAGTCTCACATTGTATTAAACCAGTCTCTTACTGATTATGTATAAAGTGCTGCATGGTCTCATTCCACATTATCTCTGCATCTTAATCCAGCCATTTTCTTCTAATCATACCCTTCATTATTGAATTGAATGATTGATTTATATATAGTGGCTTTTAATCTATCCATCAATAAAGTAGGCAAGCCTAATTTCCCCCTTCACAGCCTAACCACAAAAGAGTGGAATATGACATAATTACTATTACTACTACTCACACATATAATATATAACAATAATTAACAGCTCATATACCTTACTTGGCTTAAAAGGGTTACCTAGGCTAATACTCAGCATAAACAATTTAGGTCCAAAGGGTCAGAGTAACCACTAGCTTATTTCATACCAGGGTACTCTAATGGCAGCTCCCTGTTTGCACATATCAGACAGACACCATACAACTAACTGACCTTCGTCCTTAAAACTGAGATTAGGTCTCCTTCCTATCCATTGGTTCACATTCATCAGACAGACACTGTACAACTTTCCTTGGTCCTTAAATCTGACATTAGGCCTCCTTCAATTAGTTCACACATATCAGACAGATACCATACAACGACTACCTATGAGACTAGGATCTCCACACATATCAGACAGACACCATATGGGTTCTTAATAGTGTTGGGCCAATATAGCCAATATCGGTTTTGGCCGATATCCAATATACAAATCACATATTGGCCAATATCTGATACCGATATTGTAAACCATATTTGTAAACAATCATAAATTATCGGATGCGTTCAGATCGTCATTATTCATTGTTACTCTCGACGACGCAATTACGTGGAATAATTCGAGAGGGACATTTTCAAGTCGTGAACCCTAAACACGACAGTCACTGCTTTCATTCTATGCATAAACTAATATAAGTAACTTTTAGTCATCCTGCTTCCTGTTGTGTCTGCATTCTGTACAATCATTTCTAGGTAATTCACACTTACTATTCCCGATTGAATAAACTAAACTCTTTCCTAATCTTAAGATTTCAAGCATAATTTGTGCGGCAAGTTATTACGTAACAAATTGTTTCAACTAATTAGCAGAATAATGTTAAAGCCCTGTCTACATGGAATGGACTCTTCGATTTATACAACAGGGTTTATTATTTTGGGGTTTACATGAAGTAGGCTTAAATCCTGTATTTACTTTTGCCCCAAGCGTGAAGTACGAAGTAGGATCGATGTAGGGTCCAAAATAATCTTGCAATGGTGCGATAAAAATGCATTATCGTTTTGGCGTGTAGGGCGGACCTGCCAGTAACATGTGTACAGACATACCCTTATGCACCCATGTTTGTTTGTCCATAGATGCTCTTTAAAGGGTAGGGTCGGTCGGAATTTTGTATCTTATTTATGATCGGCAAACATGGATTGGCAAATGTCGCCGATCTTCCGATATTGCTTTTACCAATGTGTAATTATTCGTAAACTACGACACTCTAACATTAGCCTGTTATGTTATACAGCAGCCTATATAACAAGACTACTTCGTACATTGCAATGTTCTGATAAACAAACAGCACAAGATCGCTAAGCAATCCGTGATTGGTTATTGTTATTCTGAATAACATCTGAAATAATATCACACCACCATTGACGGTCTGTGTTTTCTCCCGCTAGAATGAAGACAGTATGGAGAGCCACTACGGCTGAACGATAATTCTTTATTGTCAAGACATGTATGTTTGCCTTTATCAAAGAGCATTGGAAACTACCAGGATGGACACTGTGCAGTGAGCGATCCACTTGTTGTTTGAAACAACACCACCTGAACTTGGCCAGTTGTTAATGGTAAGAAAGTATTCTTGACCTTACTGCCAAATCTGCAACGTTCATGCTGTAGGCCTCTTGATCTGAGAATATCTGTGACACTCTCCAGGCAGAGAGATGTAGGTTCCTGAACTGCAGGATGGAACACTCATCCTTTGTTTTGTGACACAAGGTTGTGTTCAACGGGGAACATGCAGGGGAACATATTGTACACAAATTGAGCCATCTTGGTGCCCTTCAATCGCTTCTGCCTGGCTTGTAATGTATTTAATCCTATCTGCATGGTAAATACTTTAAGCTATATAAGAGGTCAAGCATTTGTTTGAAAAATGGCTTGAGAAATCAATTCTTTTCTAATCACAGTCAACTTTAGCTGGTCCTATGCATATAGACAAAGGATATATGGTAGTGTCTGCCATCAATGGAAGTAGTTTAAGCAAATATGCCCAGAGAATTCTCCTCAAGGACTACTGATAATTAAATGATGGCTAGCTATATCATGGTCATCTATTTACACATAAACAATCATTTGAATACGGTAAACTAGTTTTAATATTACTTGTGATGCACCACTGATCAAAGAGTTACGTCATCAAATAATTGAAATAAACAAGTACGGTCTGTTAACAGTAAAACTGGGGCAACAGCCAATTATGAACACGGAAGCATACGATAAACAATATTATCACCATAGCTTGGACAGAAAAAAAGGTCAGAAATACTAAATAGACAGTACCCAATAACCTAACCTCTATTCTCCTCATTTTCTTCGGTCTACGGAGTATCAAGTATTAAGTTTTTCCATTGTAACAATAGCAGATAATTGTTTGATTTGAATACATGATAGGCCTCGTACAGTATTTTAAAAAGTGAGACAATACTGCCCCCAGTTTAAGTCCAAATGTAATAGCATAATTTGGGTCAACTTGTAGTTATTATTTGCCAGGAGTTGGATCTGAACTTCTGACCTAAACTAAAGAACAATTAACGATTTGGTAAAAACATTGTTTGTAAGGAATAATTTCGGGGGTTATCCTGTCTTTGAATGTCGTTATGAACTTTCAACAGTTTAACGGTTGCATTTATTGATAAAGAAAGTTAATAAATATTGTTTGACTACTACATGCGAATATACAAAAATTTAAATATATTCGTATCTAGGCTGATTTTGAAATGGAAAGTTCAATGTCGGTCGGGACTATCACCAATTAGTACAAATATTGCCCATACCGATCGATATTCAACCAATATCGCCGCGAATCAGCCAATAATGCCAATATGGCCGATAATGGCAATATCGGCCGATAATGCCAACATTGTAAACCAATAATTGTCCCAACAAATGAGTTGCTATAGATACGTCTGACACATAAAATATAATTTGATTATCTTAATGCATACCTACATGACATTCATAGATTTTTCACGATGTTAAGCAAGTTAGGCCTAATCAGCTATCAACAAGGCACATGTTTTTACCAATTAGTGACTATTTTCCGATAATGCTATAATCAGGCCAGTGCCGAATTATTACATATTAACACCAAACACTAATTCATTAATACAAGAATTTTATAGCAAATCACGCTTCAACAATGGAAATTAGCACCAATCTGCGTTTGAAAGCTCTGCCACATTTACTTCCGTTGGTGGTAATTCAATGGTACCAAGGCCAAAGAGAGCTTCCTTATTTGCCCATCAAATCCCATCAAATGCTTTCATATCCAAATTAAACATTTGAAACGCTATTGCCTATTTCCTGCTTCAGAGTTTAGGTCGTTCCTTTAAATTGATTAATTGAGAATTTGTAACTGCAAAAGAACACCCTATACCTGCCTGTATTCCCCACCCACCAACCCAACATCCACAACTCAGCCACCACACCCCAACCAACATCCCCTCCCACTCCACCATCCCCCCTCCATCCCACATCCCAAGCTCCTCTGTATTCTACTGGATATATATATACCACAATCTCCATTTCAAATATTTTACAATAAACAGAAGGGACGGACCACCTATGGTACCATTAAAACTGATATCCTCTATAGTTCCTATCAAGTAATACAATTCAATATAAAGCAAGAACTTGATTGTTTTCTACTACCCACCCCTACCACAATCCCCCACCCACCCACCCACTCCTATCCTTACCCCCATAGAACTGAGACTACAAATATCACGTATTGGAAGGCATTATTTCCTCTTCCTAGGAATCAGACAAACTTATTCCAATTTGGGTCCATTTCATTCATTCCAGTTTTAATTGTCCTTCAATCTCCATATTCTCAGTCATTTCAGTCGCTACCTGGTGAGAGCAGTAACAAAGATGTCTTGACTTGCTCACGTGGAGCTCGATGACTACACTGCTTAACCCAATGTATCAGCTCTCTCTCTACCCGATGAATAGATGTGTCATAGCGGTGATTACGTCATAGACAAACTACGGAAAGTATGTGCAGCCATCAGATTTGGAGCTTATACAACCCAATCGTAGACTAGTAGCTGGACCTATGAATCAGCTGTGGAGCGGTGTCGGTTAAAGGCTTATTAATATCTCTCTACGTATACACCATCTTCTCGATTGTTATTGCCACAAGGATATTTTTCTCCATACCCTGGCGAGAGCATCAGTGAGACATCTTGACCCACTAAGGCAGAGCTGGACACTTGTGCTGCTTTAATACCCAAACAGATTATCTTTCCAATGGCTAGGACATCATGAACAAATCATTTATGCCAACATGTACTGTAGCCAATCACAATTGAAAATAGTAGCCAGTAACACGCCGGTGACCTGAGCTATGAAGTAAGGTAGTCTATATAGGCCTTACATGAACAACAGGTCTATGATACCCACTTGCACACTGAGGAGTATTGTCGATTAAAAGGAATAAATGGAAAAGGACTAAACCAATGTGAAAGTGCAGTTTCATTATCAACTGAATAATCCACCAGAGGTCTGTCTCAGCCACTGACTGGCCTAAATTGGGAGTTTAACTTCCTTGAGTACTATAACAGGGCAGCTACTTACTGTAGAATGCAATCTTTTATATCACAATTTAGATCTATACTGACCCAATAACATATCATTTGAGGTTCTATACTCTCTGATTTATAGCCTGGGTCATTCTTCTATGGAATCAAGGTCATTCAATCCAAACCTTAGGACAGTAGATACAGTACTACTGCTACTAATATATAATTTGTAAACCTAATTAAAACAACCCACTACAGACAAGGAAGAGAAGGATATGTTGTTCCTCCTACCAACATTTACCATGCCCCATCCAGAAGTCCCCCCTATCATCCATCCCCAAGTTTTAGCTCCAATTGCTATCCGATCTCCCCCTCCCCACATACACACACTCTCAGGTACAGTACCAGTTATAAGGTGGAGAGTTCTTTTTGTGTATTTGTGTGATATAATGCTTTGTAGATTTCAAAATATTAAACATATATTCTCTTGCTTTCTCTGACTCTATAATTGAGGAAGTTAGTGAAAGTGTGAAACTCAATATGAAGTGAATTAATTACACAAGTCATCACATGATAGCCAAAGGTCAATCCTCAAAAACAAAAGACACAGATACTAATATATATATTATAATCATGATGCACCCTGTCAATGGAAGTAAGAGGATTCTTGGGAGTTGTTAGAATAGAAATTGTACACTTTGTTGAAACATCTTTAGGTCAAATTCCAATAGAGAAACAAATCTGTAACATCTCAGGGAATGCACCATAATCGACCTATTGAAAGCTATCCCTTGAACAGGTCCTGTAATTCAATGTTTCACTTCATTCTAGGCCTACCAAAACCAAATACTGCACTGCATGGTCCAAATGGATCTGCCCAATCTTACTTACGTCCATAAAACTCACTATGCTATTCAACGCATGATACATCCGATTATTGCATTACCTTGAAATTACCCATCCAAAACTACAAATATCGAGCTGGTACATTATAGGTGTGGTATTGATGAGATGAGTGAGTTGGTTAAAATAACGTTACCCTAAGAAATAACATCAGAAATACGAGAGGTTACACATCATGGGTTGTTTACCTTTCTCAACTATGTAAGGTACGCTTATGACTGAGTAACTACTAAGACAACCAATGACGTTTTAAGACGATTTTCAAATTTATCGTGAAAGAGGAAAAAGTGCATGTACAGCAGCAGCATTATACAGATCAGATTCGTAAGAATTATTATACTTCATGTAAGACCACCTCAAATGTAGGATACACATGCAAGAGTATAAGAATGCAAGGAAACAATGTACGAAAGAATGCTGAGACGATAATTGCGCTGTAATGCACATACAATAATTATATGAAGACATGCACAGAGAGAAGAATGTTACGAAGCATGATATATTATTTACAGCTTTAACAAATCCGAGGAAACAAACGTGTAGAGATATACTCATACCCAGGCCTTGACATACACACTCGCCAACTCGCCATTGGCGACTAACATTTGGCTAATGGTGACCAATAAACGCACTATGGTCGCCATTTTGGCCTTATTCTTGACTCATTGTATTTTTATTATCATTTTAATCCCTTAATCCCTGTAATATTATTTTGGACGTAATAGAGAATAACAATAATCAATCATGGTTTTGCTTAGCGATCGATCATGCGCTGCTTGTTTATCAGAACATTGCAATGTACGAAGTAGGCGAGTTATATAGGCTACTGTATAACGTAACAGGCTAAGAAAGTCGTAGTTGACCACAAAGGGTGCATACGGTATGTCTGTACACATGTTACTGGCAGGTCTGGCCTACGCGCCAAAATGATACAGTTTAATCGCGCGCAATGTCCTTATTTACCATAACTTCCACTCCTAAGCTATGCCCACTCATTAATATGCAAGCTAGCTACACCAAAAACAATAGTGATGGACTGCTATTGACCATGACCAACATATTCACCATTTCAACATCACTTAAGCCTTGAAATACATAAAGGATACTCATCCTGTCACAGGTTTTCTTGGATAGTATTTTCAACTTCTGTTTGAAAAACACCCACGGTCGTGGTCGTGAATTTTATATAATAACATGAAGATTGCGTGTAAATTCACATTAGAAAGATAATGTCATGTTAAATTCACATTAGAAAGATAATGGTATGTAAATTCACATTAGAATTAAGATGACGTGTAATACCTGAAAATATGATGTATGCTCCTTCGTGGAACTTTAAAGCAGCTATTAAATAAGGAACCAGTTTAGGGACAATGTTGTTTAGATTACCAAAGTGCAAAAATCTGTCCACTTCTTTTCAGAATAGACATTAATTATTACAAATCATGACCGTTGCATTGAGTGTTTTACTAGTCAAAATGTAAAACAGAATCTCACGGACAACTGACTAAAATTCATTCATTATGCCAAATCATGATTGCTGTGTTTTTTTTTAAACAAAAGACAACAACGGTTTCTAATTTGACATTTTCCAACACACAGTGCCACCACTACCACTAAAAACACACCACTAGGAATGAAACCATTGTTTAGTCTCTATTTTATTGCTTTATTTCAATGAGCTGCTTTGAAAGAAAACTCCAGTCCATGAAATTCGCAGATGGATTTCTAAGGACAGGCCACCCACAAATTTGTTTATGTACAAGATGCTGAAAGCAGGTCAGAAATGATAATTCTAAATGGATAATTTCAATAAATCTCAGTATATGAATACCAACATCATTGTTTGCATTGACCTGAGAAGGGAATAATACAGTCCAACAAACCTGGTCATACCTATAATGGTGGTTTCTAACTCTTCTTGTTATTGCTATTCTATAATGGTAGGGGTTAAATGTTGAAGTAAATGCATTCTGGATACTTATCCAGGAATACTTTAGAGTTTAAAGATTTTTTAAAAGCCATGAGATTCAGAAGTATACCACATGAGATGGTACTTCATTCAAGCCTCCCAATGAAACTGCAGGTGTTGGCAGGTAGGTGTCCAAGAGAATGTGGCAGGTAACACTTTTAAATACGTATAGGCCTACAGCTTTCTTTTTTTGCCATATTCTAAGAGCAATGTGCACTGCACTTCACCATGAAACTGCTATTCATTGCCATTGTATACAGTTTATAAATAACAATTAATGCAATGCTCTGTGGACAGGCCAACCAAGCAACTAACTGAGTGAAGTACCAAACTCCTACTCACATACATAGAGAGAGCATTGTAGGTTAGCCAGCCTAAGCTATGGAGATTGCCCGAATGTAACAAAAATAACTTTTGAGTTAAAACCTTTCTCTGAGAGAGGATGCTTAGTGGAATATGTAAGATAAGGAATAGGAAAGTTCCAAAACAGGAATAGGAATGTAGTAACCCACCCAAAGGCATCTTCAGCAAACATGTAAAAAGCACATACCTACCAAATGTAAAGTTAGAAAAGTACATGTTGCTGGTTTACTGGTAAATAAGGGTACAACAGTTTGTGGTATGGTGGCACATATGGGACATATGTACATCATGGTGTCAAAGTTGACCAAAGACAATGGTAGGGTAAAGGGTGTATTTGTTAGGATGAAGAAGGTAGGAGAGTAATTAATTAACTGAACATATAGATACCATACTTGTGATATAACAGTACAGTGACTACAAAGTATGTGTACTTATTTTAAGTAGTGGATCCGGGATTCCTGAAAGGGTGGGAGCCATGATGGTATGACAATGTCCGACAAATGTTCTTTATTCCTAGTTTACCACTCGATACAGTGATGAAAATCAATGATGATGCTACGATATGATAGAATCATTGAGTAATAATAACAAGTCACCAGTTAATCAATCACGCACGATATATATATGATCTCAATAACAAACAGCTAAACATTGTAGAATATACACATCTAATGAAGTCCACAATCACCACACCACCAACTAACTAACTACCTTGTCTAGTACACTTGGCCTTGACGGGGGGAAAACCTTTGCCATAGACATTGTGGAAGCTCTCACTGTATATGTAATAGTACCAGCAATGTTCAAGATGTCATAGAAAGACCTACTTAATTTAGTTCCAACAGCGATCCAAACTGAAAAGTGCAAACAACCAGTACTCAAATTACATGATCTTTACAAGAACATGGTAGTGAAACTATATAGTGCAGTGGCTCAAAAATATAAAAAAAAAAAAAAAAAAAAGTGGTTTATAAAAAAATAAACTCCACTGGCGAATTATAATACGTAATTTAACTTCTTATTCATGATATGGTATGTAGGATATAAGACATAAATTAAGACAAACCTATTCACCACAAAATAATGATTATAAAATGCTTTAATTTCACCTTCAGTTGATCTAGCAGTTTTTTTTTTTTGGGAGGGAGGGGGAGGTTTGGGTTTTTTCCATTAGAATATTATGGTTAGGTCATGAAACGTCTTGATTTCATTAATATTTATGAGGGGTCAAGGCCATGTTAAAATCTGCTAGAATTATCTTGTAAACATGATATCTCAAGTATGGCAAGCAACATGCTCCTCGGCATATAGGTGGCCAGGTGGCCAGCAGAGAGGACATGCACACTTTTTCATTGTTACATCAGTGTACCCCCTTCATCATTTCGCCAAGCATCTGTCCATCATTGGGTCATTCCAGGACGTTTGGACATCCTGGTAGCAAATCGAGAGAAGCAGACTGCATGACATGGCTATACCAGTGTCACTTTTGCGCGTAAAGTTCAAGAAGACTTCACAATTACCGGCCCTTGAGACAACCTCAGCAAGTGGATGCTCATTCTTTATCTCAACTTTCATCTCTTAAAGTGGATGAAGAAAAAGCAGAAGAGGTTTGACATTGAACCAGATATTTTTGTTCAGTACATACCAGAAAGACTAGAGAAGTTTTTTCATATTGAAGAGGGGATAAAACAATACAAAACAATACGCACATTGTTATTTCATTTTATTTTCGCAGGTGTGGCGAACACGACAGACCAAAAGTCCACATAAAATGGGGCTCAGTGATGAATGGTTTGTTTTCCATTTTTTATAGTTTCCCACATTACAAGAAAAATTAATTTACAGAAAAATGGAACAGTACTTGTAAAACATGCAGCACTTGTGTTTTCTAAAATTAAATATTTACATCATCACAAACGTTCTTTCAAAGATCCTTAACAATTTACACTAATCCCAATCAGTAACCAGCCTATTAACACACAAACCGTCCCTTCACCACTAACTACTGTATTACTGATATCTATTGATAAACATTGATGAGTCTTATTTCCACCATATACTGTTGATTTGGGCGTGAACCCCTCGGTGAGTTTATGCGTATTTGGATATTATTTGTGCATCTGGTGGATAAGAAGGCTAATAGAATAATTTCATTCAGTTGATATCGAACGTATCCTACCAAATTCTTTTCATTCATTCACTAGTTTTTCAACAGCCTTAACTCTTCAAAGGAATGGTCACTTTCTTTGTAAAGCTTCCATTTTATGAGAGAAATGTTTCTCTTTGAGGGTGTATCCAAATTAGCCTTATTGCACCACATTCTACTTTTACTTTTTAAGCATCAGTTAAAAAGTTTCAATCAGCTTCTTGGTTCACTAATCATAATTTCCATAAATTTAGGCAGGGCTATAACAGGCCTGAAAATGAGTTAAAGCATATTTTTTTTTTTCGATATTCCAACATCCCCATCTCACCCCTCTGCCCTCCCAACCAGTCCCACTACCACCAATAAATCAATGCCGGCTGACCTTCTGCCTATATAGCTGATATATATAATTATGTGTGCCAATACCATCCAATAGTTGACAGCCACAAGTGACCCTCTCTCAGGAGATCAGACAATACCAGCTGGTAGCAAACACTAAGATGTAGGGCAGGTCACATTTAATAATGCCATTCCACCATTTTATTACAGGTGCCAACAATTTTCTAAAGTAATTTTCCCTAACCCCAGGGAATGTTTTTTACCACTCATTGAGGAAGGAGATATGGAGTTACTTTAAAATCTAGAACTCTAGTTGTCAAGTCCAATGGCAGCTGAACTACATTCTAATGGGAAGGCCATCTAAGGACATTACTATATCTGCTAGGACCCCCCTCTCTCTCCATGGACTATACTAAACTTCCAATAGATAGATATTGGGTGTGATTTTTGGGGGGAAGGGAGGTGGGGCCTTTGCTTTGTATCCACTACTTTCAAGAGCATTAAATCAATGACTATTTGGTAGGAATGGAAAACATTTTCTTGCTGCAAATGAGATCTTGTTTTAATTCCCACGATGCTATTTATTGTGGAGATAATGATGTTCAGACCACATGCCAGATTGTCCAACCCTGCCACTTACATCAGCAACAAAAGCATTAAAGTCAAAATGAGATGTTATGCTGCCCTCAATTTTTGCGTATAACTTTCGAGTATCAGTGCAAAAGGATATGACAGCATCACTAACTGTAAAAAGTACTATACATAATTTAAATGAATCTAATGTAGGGGCTTAGGATTATAGGGTATCATTAAACGTGCTTGGTCAATGCCCACACTACATTAAGAAAATTTAAGTGACCATTCTCGCAGATTTTAGCTGATTGTGTGATAATTACCTCAACGACCTATATTATTAACTGACTGTGTGATAAATACCTATAGTACACAACAGGCCTTGGACAAAAATTTTAAAAACAAGTCGCCACTTGGCGAGCACGAGTAAAAATCTACCCGCCAAATTGTAAAATTCACTCGCCAATTCTTAAGCCTACTGTAGTATAACGTTATGCATCGACACAATAGACAAGTGTATCTGTACCCACATAGGCCTAACTGCTACTGCTAGCAGTACAGCATAACATTAGGCTAGGATTCAGATAACGTTAGGCTATGTAATAGTGTTGGGCCGATATTGCCAACATCGATTCTGGCCGATATCCGATGTTCCAATCACAATATCGGCCGAAATTCGATAACAATATTGTAAACCATGTATGTATGTAAACGGTCATAAATTATCAGCTGCGTTCAGATCATCATTAATCATTGTTACTCTTGACAATTATGTGGAATAATTTGTGGGGGGGAGGGAGGACATTTTCAAGTTGTGAACCCCAAACACGACAGCCACAGCTTCAACTTTTTGACCACGTACAGTATAAAATGTCTTTCATGCGTAAACTAGTATAAATAACTTTTAGTCATACTACTCCCTGTAGTGTTTACGTTCTGTACAATTATTTATAGGTAAATTCAAACTTACTATTACCGATTAAATAAACTAAACTCTTTTCTAATCTATAAGAAAGATTACAAGCATAATTTGTGCGGCAAGTGTTGCTTCATTATTACGTAACAAGTCGTTTCAACTAATTAGCAGAATAATGCTAAAACTGCTGTATCACTTTGGCACGTACATATGCCAGACCTGCCAGTAACATGTGTACAGACATACCATATGCACCCATTGTGGTCAACTACAACACTCTTAGCCTGTTCCTGTTACGTTATACAGTAGCCTATATAACTAGTCTACTTCGTACACTGCAATGTACTGATAAACAAACAGCACATGATCGCTACGCAAACCGTGATTGGTTATTGTTATTCTCTATTATGTCCAAAATAACACACCGCCACTTGTGAAGAAAACAGCCGTTGTATGTCTGTGTTTTCTCTCTCTAGAATGCCACAAGTTTGCAATACATACAAGCAGGCAATTCCGGCCTGCTAAGCTTGATACAGATCAAAAGTGTTTACTGTATGTACAGGATACAGCCAAAGTTAATAAAATAGTTAGAAGAAAACATACATACAGTATAGCCTACAGTAATATTGCACTGCATGCCTACAGTGTAGAATACAGTAGTGCTACAGCACTATTTTGTCAGTGTGTGTTCAGTTGCATAAAAAATTGGCTAGGCCAAGTATTAATTAATTAATTAAGAATAATGAACATAAGGGATTAAAATGATAATAAAAAATACTATGAGTCATGAAAAAGCCACTTGCCATATGGTGACCATAGCACATTTATTGGTCGCCATAAGCCAATTTTAGTCGCCAATGGTGAGTAGGCGAGCGTGTATGTTAAAGCCTGGTACACAATGTGTGGTGTAGGATTCCATAGACATGACAGACTAACAAAATGATTTCTACAAGGACTCTCTTACTTTTACTCCTATATACTGCACGCATGTCAAGTGTTTTGAGCAACTTCTTGGTTGGATTCTACACTATATAAGACTACTTATTTGTTATTATTTATTATTAATCATAAATGGGTCTTGTGCATAACTCGAGTGTTTGAATTTTATCTACAACAGCGGTCAGTGGTCATACTATACACTATAAATACCAGATCACATAACAAAGCATTCATTCAAATGTAATCATGATACTTAGAAGGCAAATTGTCAAGGTTATTAGTGTCTAAAGCACCTCTACAAGGCTCATGATTCATGGTTTGCTATTAGTGTGGGTTTTTTTTAATTCCTGAATTGAATATTTGACTCCTTATACTTTCTATGCCCCTGAAAACTACCACCCCCTCCCATTTATTAACCATTAGGTATACTAATTAATGTTACTGAACCTACTTCATGATTCATCAGCATTTTGAATAGCCAATGAAAAGCGACCATAACTTGCATATTAATCGTCGATGCTAACGGAATTTCCACTGTAAACCGTATAGAATGGAAAACAGCCCTGAAATAATGAAAGACCTTGGAAATTCTGGCAGACTGTATCTGGGTCAGATTGTCTGTGTCAAGTCTCCATGCAAACAATCCTTGGGTATAAGGCATAATTTCTAGGATTTATAGTTAAAGATTTCAAACATTTGCTCTCTATGATAGATCTAAATTCCTTTGATCTTGTTTTTTTGTTAAGTATGTAATGTCCGTCTTGTGATAGCAACCGTAAAGTTTTGCAATTAGCAGCAAGCCTGGGTTAAAACTCTGCGACCTACTTTAATTGGCCATAGTGTTCACATCATAAAATATTCCACACAAGCAGGCTGGCCAAGGCAAGGGAGTATTCTACACACATGTATACATACATTCCCATAACTCTTATCATTATTAGGATTTAACTAGTGCAAGATATGGTTTACTATTGATATGTGGAGAAAATAAATTATTGGATTGTTAACAGATAATTAACAGGTTGGTCTTTGAAAATGGGTATAAATCACATTATAGCTACAGTATGGAACAAAGCAACAGACAGACCTACAATTTAGTTAAACAATATGTTTGGTGGGAAAAGTAAATAAAAATCTATATAGATGAGGCATTAACATTATGAGAATACACTCAACATAGATATTAGTATATATTAGCTGAATTTCCTGCGGAGTCAGGTGCAGGGTCACATAATCGGGAACAAAATGGGAACATCAACTTCCCAAAAACATTACCTACCAACTCCCTGTTTACACACAGTTCTTGCACTAACCACTACCCTAAACTTGAAATACACTAGCAGACAAGATACAGTTAATACTGATGAACAAAACTCAATGGATGATATAATCCACAATAAGCAGATTATGTACCTAATATTGTATATTCTCAGTCTAGTAATTCACTCAATATGAATATCATCATTGTAGGTTTCAAGGGTGAGGGGGGGGGGGGGAGGGTCAACAACCAAACATTCACACACACACACATGTTCCTACTAGAAATATTGGTAAGGCCTACATTGTAAATATTACAAAGCTGGTGGCAGGCAGATGACATTTGTGGTTTTTGTTCTTACCCTATACTTGGGAACATGGCACTGAAAAAGTACTCCATGCCTTAGGTGAATTAATAATATGAAGTTTACCTGAAGTACTCAGACTCAGAAAATTGAAAAAAGAGGACAAAATTTATTTATCTGCCAATCAGAATAAGGACTCATTTTGTACTCTTCATAATGGTCTTAAGCTCACGGACGCGCCGACAGCAATTTTCACCATACAGTACATTGGCTTCGATTCTTTCACCGTTGGTCAGTTGGAACCCATATTCAACATTTTATTCTGATACAGAAGTCGCAATATTGTTCCTACAGAGCAAGTTGATACAAACGTGTGCAAGCTCAAGACACTTTCATTTTTATACACTTGTGCAGGAATCTGTTACAAGCACATTGCCTACACTAGGACGATCTTTTGAAGGTTGAGGGAGCCAGCTAAAGTAACTGTTCATGAATCATAATAATCATAGGATTAGGCTCAACTTTCTTAACTAGTCAAATAAATGCAAAAATCAAGAAAAACAGCTGCCTGGTACTTCTTCCTGTGAGCAAAGAATTATGGTAAACTATTTCATCCACCCATCTCCTCCTACGCTGACTTCCAACCTCCATCTCCCTCACCCCTCTCACGCTTTTGTACTTTAACAATTAACCTTCTATTCTTATGGGTTAAAACCATCAGGGATTGAGCTTACAGTAATATAAGTAGTATAAGTACTGCCTACAACTATTCCTTTTCCATGGACTTCAAAACAGCGCAACTATACAAACCCCTGGAAAACACCAGATAAACTAGAAAAGATTAATTGCTGGGTAATACAACATGGCTTTGATTAAGTTCCATTGGGTTTAGTTAGCGCATGCATGGTTGTACTATACTGACTCCATCCAGGGAGATGCCAGCTCCCTGCTCCATCACTGTAATGGTCATATGTTATAACTGTGCACAGGATTCTCACTTTACATATAATTGGCACTCTACAAGATAGTTTACTCAGGTTATATCTGTGCATGGTTTTATTCCAATACAATTAGGCCTATACATTGAGGATGTAAAAACATATGATGAAGATGATGTAAAAACATATGATGAATTCAGATGATGTAAAAACATATGATGAAGATGATGTAAAAACATATGATGAAGATGATGTAAAAACGTATGATGAAGATGATGTAAAAACATATGATGAAGATGATGTAAAAACATATGATGAAGATGATGTAAAAACATCTGATAAAGATGATGTAAAAACATCTGATGAAGATGATGTAAAAACATATGATGAAGATGATGTAAAAACATGATGAAGATGATGTAAAAACATATGATGAAGATGATGTAAAAACATTGACGAAGATTATGTAAAAACATATGATGAAGATGATGTAAAAACATATGATGAAGATGATGTAAAAACATATGGTGAAGATGATGATGTATTATCATACGATGATGATGTTGTATTATCATACAATAATATGATTTAAAAACGTATGCTGATGAAGGAAACTTGATGTTGATGTAAACGACATACGTTGAATGATGTAAACACTTACAATGATGATGTAAAAAACATATGATCATGTACGGAATTAATTTTGTAACACTAACAGTTTACATCAGCAACAAATGATTCGAATCATCATCGTACGTTTCTACATCTTCATGTTATGACTTACATCATCATCGTATGAGTTTACATCGTTTTCATCGTATGAGGTGGTCCTTTTGGCATTCCACACTTCCAAACTACGGTACTTACATAATCAACTTGAACAAGTTCAAGACAAGAATTTCAAGGCTGTACACAATGTAGCCTACATGGTCTGTGTAACAGTTAACAGCACAAGTTCAAGTGTGTAAGAAATTCCAAAACCTACTTGGTTTTGAATGTTTACCAGCAGCTGCACTCACCTGTCTCCCCCTAATTATGTCGTTAGTAGATTAACTTACGAAGCATGGAAGCATGATAAAGGACTTACAAAATCCTGCCCTGTCAGTAAGATGGTAGAGTTGTGACTGCCGATAGAGGATGCTATTCCTGTATGTCCTGACCTAGGAAGAGGGGGTACAGTGCTAACAGGTAACCAATTTGCACTATCAGGGTAATTGTTGAGTGAAATAGGAGACGGGGAGACAGGTACGTATAGAGTGATGTACGTCAACAATATACTACCATGTGTAAGGAACGGACATTTTCGGTAGGGCGATCAGACATGGCTGGATCAAGGAGATGTCATTTCAAATATCCAATGAATTCTACTGTTTGAAACTAACTTGGTACCAACCGATCAGTATAAATCCCCTGATTGTTTTTCTGCCAGGAATACGATCAGGCTGAAAGTGTATTACAATCAATCAGATACAATGCCTCCGTCGGCTGCTACAGTTTGAGGCGGTCGTAACACTGGATTCTACAATAAAACTTATTGCCAGTTGCTTTCTTGCTTATTAAAAATATAATATTTTTTTTTAATTTTGAATCAAATCGACACCCTTTTCACTATAAGGAGGTGATAGTTTACAGGTCTCTTCATCCATATTGCTGTTAAATTCATAGCAAAAGATCGGTATCTTCTGTAATCTGTACTCATCTCAGTTTAGTCTTTCAAAGTTATTTACATCAAAATGTGTCGGTAAAAAGAATTTTATTAGCAAATGGCATGGCATCACCACACCATAAGAACAATGCATCGACTTAATTATCAATGAGGGCAGAATTTGTTTATAAATTGCATACATATTTAACACAGTTAACCAGTTTAGATCAGCTTGTTTCGACTATGGGCACAACTGTAAAGTTCTTGAATTTGAAGCTCCGTAAAGTTAGCATCCTTGTTTTCTACTCGTTTTTACTAATCTGCCAAATTTCCCTGACTTTCTGCCTCACCTTTCATTCCAGGCTTAATTGTTCATTTTCCATATTCTCAGACATTTTTGCTGCAAAGATTATACTCGCTTTCTGGTGAGACCAGTCACATCTGAACTGCTCACTTGGGGCTCATGGATATGTATAAATATACATGAATACATTAATATGTATAAGTTAAGGGATAGGCTAGTATATTTGAGGTACACACCAAATAAACCCTCAACAAGTTTCTGCAGGCTAAAATGATTGATGTACTTCACCTTACATAGCTAGCTTTAAATGAATCCATTTCAATCTTTAACCAGTAGGCAGACCATGTTGTTAACTACCAACTGCAATAACAATTTGCATGCAATAATATTTCAAATTCCTCAAAGTTTCCTAAACCTACTTGAGAAAGATAATAACTATTGAAAAATGGTTGTATACCTGCCAGTAGAATCATACCATTGAGAAAGGACATTCATACAGGCCAAGGCCGAAGTACAAATCCTTTTTCCATGAAAGAAAAATGGTATGCAGTTCATTTCCTATATTAATAGTTGCTCTGTTCCTTGGTGAAGTTGTCCATATAATTATTTACCCTGATTCTTTGTGGGTGAAAAATTATGAAACCAAACTCCTGGCTTAGGCATGTCTGATCAATGTTATGTCAGGCTCGAGTACCATTTACGTGTACAGCCTTACACTTGTCGTATCTAATGAGAAAGCCAACCGACCGTGAAAGATTCGGTACTTGATGAAATTGAACCCTCCCTCAGGGGTATACACCACCCCGTTCAAAGGTTTACCCCACCCATATTCATTACCCTTATCCCTCCAAAACCT
>JAODAG010315918.1:0-12109 GCA_027574785.1 Orphnurgus asper | reverse complement strand
ATAATTTGTATCTGAAATGAAGTTTAATTAAGGTAATTAACATTCACTGACAGGTTCCACAGAATCGGATCATGAGGAATATCTCTCACTTGAAAAAGTCTGTCCTACATTGTCTATTTTTCCAATTATACATTCCATCTCTCCCAAATCTCCAGAGGATTAACCTATTACCAGGACCAGGCTAGATAAACTTCCAATGTCATTATGGCTATTGAGTGTTAGCTCAAGGTATTAAATCACAGAGGTGAAATGAAAAAGTAGTTCCGTAGCGTGTAATATATATATATATAGGCCTATATATATATATATACTGCTCGGATTAAAAATCCTGCAAGGCTGACTGCATAACATACAGTTATTCATCAACGGAAGGATACTAATAAGCATGATTATTAGTGAGAAGTTATAAAATAAACTATAGCGCCAATGAACTCCTGTTATTTGGTTATGTGGCATATTGAACTCCCATTATTACATGTGCAGCTGACAATCTTCTTTCACTAACATTCACTAAATCTAGTACATTGAGGCCTTCCAGGATATTTTTTGGTATTCACCAAAAAATAAAACTTCACTCAAGATACCGTGACAAGACGTATTGTTTCTGGTACACATATTGCTCTTCCCACCTAGACTGTAATGCAGGATATCGTTTATACGGCGGGTGGGAGTTGGAAATGGAAACAAGGACGAGGTGGGCTAGGAATGTGAGAGGAGGTCCATATTTGAGTATGGTGGGGTGGGTTACAAAAATGTGACAAAGTGGCAATCACATTCGGATCCAGAGCGATTGCAAGGGGACCCACTTTCAAGATAGGCTATATCTCTTTTAAATAGGTATTTATGTATATATTTTAAAGATCTGGCACAGTTTTGCATGTTATCGCACCAATTTGCAAATAGGAGATTATTCAAATAAGATATGAGTTCCACGATGTTTGTTTAATTTACCGAACGACATCAGTTATTTTTTTCTTGTCGTTTACGCCTTCCGTTTTCCTGACAATTGACTTTGTGTTTCCATACAATAACCCCAGTGTCTCCATCCACTCCCCCTTCTCTAAAGATCTGGCACAGTTTTGCATGTTATCGCACCAATTTGCAAATAGGAGATTATTCAAATAAGATATGAGTTCCACGATGTTTGTTTAATTTACCGAACGACATCAGTTATTTTTTTCTTGTCGTTTACGCCTTCCGTTTTCCTGACAATTGACTTTGTGTTTCCATACAATAACCCCAGTGTCTCCATCCACTCCCCCTTCTCCAAAATCGAGTGATTATAGAAATTCAGTTTTGAGCTCCGAGTTTTTTGATTTTTTTCTCGCAATTTGTCGTATTTACCGTTCGTGCGACATCCGTTATTCTTTCTTGTCTTGTCGTTTCAGCGCCGTTTTCCTTTAAAATTTTCCAACGCTTGGCTTTTGTGTTTTATTACAATAACTCAGTATCATCATCCCCTTTCCCCAATCAAATGATTATTCAAATTCAATTAAGATATGAGTCCCGCAATTTTGCTTTAAGCAATTTAGCGAACGGCGAACGACATCCGTTTTTTCGACATCCGTATACCCACCTTCCGTTTTCCTTTTAAGTTTTGGCGATTGGCTTTTGTGTTTTCCTACAATGACCCCAGTGCCTCCAACCCCTCCCCCTTACCCCAATCCAATGATTCAAATTCAGTTAAGATTTGATTTTGTTTTATTTTCGCACTTTACCGAACGATATCCGTTTTTTCATGTCGTTTACGTTCCGTTGTTCTTTTAAAATTTTCCGACAATTGTCTTTTGTGTTTTCATACAATAACCCCAGTGCCTTCATCCACCCCCTTTCCCTAATCAAATGAATATTCAAATTCAGCCTAGTTCGGCGATTTTGTTTAATCTTTGCATTTTACCGAACGACAACCGTTTTGTTCTTGTCGTTTACGTGCCTTCCGTTTTCCTTTTAATATTTTAATTTTCCGACAATAGGCTTTTGTGTTTCCATACAATAACTTCAGTACCTTCATCCCCCCCCCCCCAATCAAGGGATTATTCAAATTCAGTTAAGATTTGAAACCCACTATTTTGTTTCATTTGCGCAATTTACTTTTCGTGTAGATACCTTTCCTCACGGACATACCTTTCTGAGTACATATCTCTCATCGTCATTCTTTGGGCGCGTAATCTTTCCTGAGTGTATTTTTCTCTGCGTGTAGCCTACCCCCCCCCCCCGAATAAAAGAGCGGAATTCAACAACCGATCCATATTTACGCGTTAACTGGTACTTCTCTAGGGCGGACCTTGAAATATTGACGATTTTGCAGCATACATGTGTCACAGCGGGATTTTCCGGCTCGCTAAGTTTGATACAACTCTTTACGGTAACAAATGCTTACATTGCATTTAAAATATTGTTTCGAATTTAAATTAGTTTCTGGATTTATCCTCTCTTTGAAAGTTTTTATGATCTTTCAATTGTTAGAATTGCAATAATTACTTGAGGAATCGGAAATCTGTATTAAAAAATATAGACCGACCTACCCTACCTACTGAAGAGGGTCTAATAACAAACAAACCAATGTGCAATGAAAGAGGATCAAAGTTGTAAATGCAGATACAATTCAGAAGAAAAATGAATGTTTTTTTTCTGAATCTCTTTCTTTGCATAGAAATAATTAAAAGGTAAAATAATGTAGTAAAAGAACCCACTACAAGCGTACTGATATCGCAGCAGCCACAGATAAGCGTCATGATTCACGGCCATTGTTTACAATCGTTCCGGGCGCTGCGTAGCTGAGCAAACAACGATGGCATTATAAGCGTGAAACAGGAAAGTCGGATAACAATTTTATTACTGTACTTTTCTAAGAGAAATTGCGGTATCGGGTTCAAGATTCGGCAAGCGACGATATCGCGTAATGGGGGAGGTATGCTAGTCGTTGTGAACCCCAAACATGACAGCCGCAGCTTTAACTTTTTACAACGTATCAAATATTTTTCTTTCCATGCAATAAATTATAAGTAATATTTAGTCATATTACTTCCTGTAGAATTTATTTTCTAGGTAATTCAAACTTGCTATTCCCGATTGATTAAACTAAACTCTTCCATATATAACCAGTGAGAAATATTTCAAGCATAATATGTTGCTTCATTCTTACACAACAAATCTTACACAGCTTACAACCAGACTAATTCTGAATTTATTTTGTATAAGCACTGTCACACGGAGTAGGATCGAAATGGGATCCACATTAAGCATGCGATTAGGCGCGGAAGTTATGGTAATTTATTTTGATCAATAAAAAGGTATTGTTTTGGCACGTATGCCTCTCCTGCTTTAACGTGCTATTTAAATGAACGGTATTAAGCATATAATATGCCTCTGTGTTATAACACACCAACACATGTTAAATTTGAGTCGCTTTTGGAAACCACTTGTGTTAAAAAGAAACACGGGGAGCTATAGTAGGGTATATATAGTGTTGAACGTATAAGGAACCGCAAAAGTACAGAGTAGCTTAATGTTCATCTTTCTGCTCTGGATGAGTAGTTTACGAGAAATATGGAGGATGGAGAAATATGGGGAAACCTGGAGATCGCTGACGATATTGCTGCATACTCCATCGGTCTGGTGGGTTGCCTTTCTAGTGTTCTCGCTGTATTTACATAGACTCAATTGTTCGGTCGTTTGAGAAAAGAGCAAGCAATCAAACTTTTAACACAAGGTGGCATCCATAAGCAGAATTTTTTAACATGTGTTAGAGTGTTATAACATACGGGCACATATATGCAATATTACTAGAATATTACAGTGTTTTTATATGCAGTGATCCTTTTCGGCACGGGTGGCCAGTAACATGTGTACATACATACCTTATGCACCCAAAATTGTTTGTCCATAGACACTCTTTAGAGGGTAGTGGTAGTCAGTTGGTGCTTTGCTTAATATATTATGAGCATTGCCGAAAGGCAATACTATTCCATTAGCATATATGCAACGAATGGCGTGTATGTGATGGTAGAATAAGTAAAGGCTAAGAATGAATGATCGCTATTCGTATACAAATACATTGTTCCTGAATGACACGTATTAGACCTACATATTCGACATATTATATTAATCGCGATATTTTGCTTGTCAGTTAACAGAGTAATGAACATCAAGACGGTGAAGCGAAACAATTATTGAGCTGAGAGACAACTTGAGAGAGGCCTCCCCACGAATATTGAGACATATTTCTTAATTTTTAGCATTTTGAATTTTGCAGTGGTAACCTTTTAACTGCGTGTTGAAACTAACATCTTCGGCATAAAGTCGTTCTGGACTAGGCGGCAGTTCAGTGATCTAGAACCCAGGTTCTTTCTTGGGAGGGTTTTCTTAAAAACCATTTACGTTATGTTTACTTATACCTTGATATTTACCTACGTGTCGATATGACATAATTTGGCGACGAGGATGGCGCAGATTTTACACACACCCAAATTGTTATATTTGCAATGGGAGGACAAGAGTACTTCGCCGAACGAAAGAAATCGCTTTTACTATACTGCTTGGGCGTGGAGGGTCAATGAGTATTCCATTCCTTACCTGTTACAAACTTACCTACATATGTGACATGTTACGATCACACATTGGATACATTGGAAAAACACTTTATGCCAACAGTAAATGATGTTGCGGAGCGATATAGATTTCGACAACGAGACCAGAATACTGGTGAGTCAATTGATAATTACGTTACCAGTTTACGTGAACTTAGTAAAAGATACCAGTTCGGACAAATGCAGAATGAAATGATCCGAGATCAAATTGAAAGGTCTCATTACCCCAAATACGGGAAAGATTGTTAATGGAGAAAGATTTAGCTCTCAGTGGGACTATCGAAATTGCACACCGAAACGAAGAGGCTATACGGGAGGCTAAATCTATCGGCAAAACTTAAGGATACAGTCGCAGTGGCAGAAACGGAGAATTTTCCAAGGAGTTCTAAGCAGAACGTACATCAAGTACACTAATCTCTAGGAGATCGACCTATTGGAACTTTGGAGACCATTCTGAGGATCTGAACGTGCTAAATACGACAATGCACAGAGCTAGATCAGAACCAGTATATGATACCGTTACCGTACAACGATGTTCCACTGAAATTACTTGTAGATCAATTACCGTACGGAATACTTGTAGATACGTTTCAATTTTGTGCACCTTTCGTAAATGTTTCTTATTGGAAGCACTTGAAGAAGTTCCTACAACATTGAACCTTTCATCTTACACCAAGCATCCAATCGAGATGTTTCACTGCATCGGTAAGCAACACTGAAAATACATGTATTACGACTTTCTATGTAGTAAAAATATGGTACCAATTTACTTGGACGGGACCTTATTAAAGGGCTTGATATTAATATATCAGGGGATACATGATCATGACATGCAATCGATACAAATTATAGTACAACTAAATTACCTTCACATGTATAGAACCATTCAGGAAATGTTTGTGGAAGACCCTACTTTAATTATGTATCTGTCTCGGTCCGCCGTACAAATAGTCAATATAGTAAAAATAATTTAATAGTCTGAGTCCCCACAACTGTACCCTCGTAGAGTGTAACTGGCATATCCGATGCATTCATCAGCCACAATGGCACTGTCTCCCACGAAGGGTCCACTAGCACCTTCTCGTCCTTTAAATAGTGCCGCTGCATGAACCTCTAGGTACACACCACCAACATCATCTCGCTGTCGGAGGGAATAATATTGTGATTTTTAAGCCGTGCTGAACTCGATTTTTTGGTTTTAAACGCGTTTTAGTGATAATTTAATTATGCTAATGCTTAGAAGTCGTGCGTGTTTTGAAGAAAGCGATCTATTCGCCGAGCCTTTGTTCAACTGCTCGATTCCCGGTCTCCGGAAGTCACGTGACCGCATAGCTCAGCTGGCGTGGTGTCTTTGTTAATTGTTATATTATCGACGCATGTATTCTGGAGTAACTGATTCAGCTATTATAAAAGCAACCGGTGCTTACGTTCGGGAGGGCACTTCACTACTTATAATGATCTTGTGTACTGCAGATATTCCGGCTGTTAGTTGAATTGTTAGTTGACTGAATTTATTGGATCTTACCTCGTATCTCTCTTGTGAGTTTGTTGCTTAATGTCTACTGAGTAATCAACGTTCTCAATGATGTAGGATGTAATGACTAGGAGTATGACATTCCTATAAAACAATGGAACGACTGCCCTACCAGACAGGAGGTGACGTTACAATATATTGGCTATTTGAACGGTTTACCGCCTTCAATTTCTTTGATAAGATTGTTCTTGCTGGGACGCGATTATTTGCACGACGGAAAAACTAAGTTTAGAAAGCGTAGTCCCTAGGTGAACTAAAATTAAACCCCATATGATACACACTGTGCCACCGCGCTACTGGTTGGGCATTGCGCTATCAGTAGGGCATTGCGATTTCGGTCGGGCAATGCGAATCTGGTCGGGAAGGGCGCCTCCAGTCGGGCACATTTACTCGTCGGCGCGCTAACAATTCGCTCTTATAAATGCAGTGACGACCTTCCGGTGCTAGGTTGTTACAGCTCTCGCCGTGTCGCTTGAATGAAATGTTTACTGCACAAACATCTGGATGAAGACGGAACATTGTCAATTAAGCTATGCTGGAATAAAGAGCTAAACTATTGGGAAGCAATTCTGTTGCAGTGCTTTATCTTAACGCCCAACGCAAATATGAATGTATGTGGGCTAATTACGTATGATTGTCCTGTAGCCTAACTTTGAATTCTAAAGCACTGACTTACAAATATTATGAAGGTCAACTTCTTCCTACGTACCGTTGACAACCAACGCAAATGTTGATGTGAAGGCTAAATTGCGGGAGTGATGATGGGTGGTGATAGACGTGGACGGTTGATTAATATTTAATCTAAGGCACTAATAAATATTTTGTAGGCAACTATTTCAAACAAGCCAACGTAATGCTACACAAAAGCGGATTTGAAAGAGAAACTTAACTGCCGCTTAAATTCAAAGCCTAAAGTAGGTCGTTATCGTGTAATGAATAACACTGCCTCTACAATAATAACTACTGTAACAATACTATTGTTACTCTGTAACTTATTGCTAAGATACTGTAATGCCGCCTACCTCTGCTGATGTGGAATGGTTTCTGTCTCTGTCTTGGTCCGCTGTACGTGCCTCCCAGGAACTCTCAACCGGGTAGTGATTTTAAAGAAGGATAACATTAGACTGGACCGCAAAAGAACTGGAATAATGATAATTATTAATGATAATAATAATAATAATGTAATAATAAGTACGATTAAGTAATATGGTACATGATTATAATACAATCCCCCCCCATACACTGCCCCCACGGGTCTGGCATCGCGCTATTAATCCGGCACTGCGCTCCCAGTCGGGCGTGACGCTATGAGTCAGGTATTGTACTATGGGTCGGGCACTGCGCTCCCGGATGGGCAGTGCGCTATCAGTAGGGCACTTTGCAGCTTGAATGCTTCAGAAATAGTCCCTATTTTCACTTTCCGGTTCTTTCAACTCCTAGAATCTCCTGTAGCAAGCTATTATTTCAGCACTAACCCTTTATGTTCACTTTTCTTTGGACTTGTGAGCTACTGTTTATTTCTTTTTACACCCATCTATTGCCCCTTCTTAGTCAACCCTACAGCATTATGCAACACCCTTGCATGACTATTTAAAGTTTATCAACTAGGCAAACCTACTATAACTACTCCCTTTGTAGTCAAATTAACAGTTGTGTTAAGAAGGGATTGTGTTGCCCTATTTTTTTGTTGCATCATTATAATGTAATGTTATGGAATAGTATCCTGGTAGGTCTGGTAAAAGGCTAGGTACGACTGGGGGATTTGTACGAGGCTTCAAAAGATGTAGGCTAACAGAAAGTTAATTAAATGATCTATTGTTCGTCTCTTTCTCTTCTATTAATTCAGGATAGCAGCGTTAAATATAATTGATTAAAATAAATTAAGATATGCCCTGTCGATTCGAAAACAGATCTCCTCGATGCTGCGGGAACTCAGAAGAGATCTCGTGCCAATGCACAGTGACGTAATAAAAATGTCGTGACTTGTGATTGGATTACTAGTATTACTGAGCTGTGGGGGAGCCATTAACAAGTACACCTGGGCGTGCCTTGGGGGGGGGAACTATCGATATGTCGCAATATAATCCGGTTGGAACCGGTTTCACAGCTGGGCCTTTGTTCACCTAAAACTGGTGAAATAAATTATATTTGTATCTTATTATTTTGGGTAGTGAGAAAACAGGTGAGCGCAAGAGTGACTGACCTCCAGATGACTAATATTCAAGCTATTAATAATTACTTAATACTTACATTTCACAACAATAAATTCATTTGTTAATAGTCTTTGTTTCCAAGATTATTAGTTTTGAAAGCATGGCAGTCAGATATATTACTTTATGTTTAGTTAGTGCTCGAGCAATCCCATACATATTCAGATGTAGGTTTAAATGTTATTTAGTATGGCCATACTCCCATTATGGTTATATGCTATATTATTGCTCCGCTAACTTTTAATTGTGTCCTATTCCGGGATCTGTCGATTACCATGGTAGCCGCCTGGGGATGATACGTTTACAGTATGCGTGTGGTATTAGTAGTCCATTAAGTGAATAGTGTTGCCCATATCAACCTATGGTATCCGGTATTGTTTGCTCTATGGATTTTTGTTAATAGATAGTACAGTGTACCCCAACACTTATAGGTTAATGTTATGATGTATATTTAGATGTCTTTGAATGATAACTTACTAGAAAGTGTAGGCCTATATATATTTACTTTTAATGTTTATAATTATTACTGTTGCTATTACTCTGTTTTAGTAACTTTCTGGGCAGCAAGTTGTTTAAAAGAGTTATTATTTGGCTTTAGCCTACAAAGTTGAAGGGACTGTGAGGTGATTTAGTTCACTTGCTAGATCTGCTGGTCACATCGTTTTATTGAGTTCTAGTTGGTTTTTCAGAACTATATTTACTATTTGTTGGCATTCATGTGAATATTGTTTCACATAGTTTTTAAAGCCACAGGTGGTGTACTACTTTAGACTGGACTGCAAATGAACTGGAATAATGATATTGATAATAATAAAAAATATGATAATAATAATTATAATGATGTTTTTAAATAACTAATAAGAAATATAGTACATTATTATAATACAAGCGTACTATAACATTAAGACGGTCTTCAGCAGGGAAGGATTCCCCGAAGAAATTATGACGGACAACGATTCGCAATTTGTTTTACATGAATTTCGTACGTTTTATGTGATCGTAACATTACTTTATCACCCTCAAATAATGGTGAGATTGAGAGGTTTAACAAAGTTTTAAATGTCATTATGACTGCTTCCCTTCAGTTGACACCAATTCATGAATCAATTCGTGAGCCATTAACCTTCTAGGAATATCAAAGCTGTCGTGGAAGGTATGCCTAATAACCTTTCCAGGTAGTAACAGTGAAAGTTTGTGGTAGACAATCGTCTCCTATAACTAAACCACATAGCAGGTTACTGTAATAAAACATGTTCACCATATTATTACTGTCCATGTGTTTGATAAAAGATTGTAGATAGATCAGTTGGTATTTGCACTCCGAAGAGTCAAGAGTGGAATATATGTTAGTAAACGTATACAGCTGATGTCTTGCCTTCTTTCATTTCTTTCGTGCTTACCATAAAACAGAAAGTTGCTTAAATTGTTTTTTGGCATTTCTCTTTTGTTTGTTGGCAACAAGTACGGCAACCTAAAGGCGCTCTCTCCGGGCCGACTGATCCCATGCATCCCTATCCCGAACAAATTGTGCTAAGCGATTACTGGAATCATGGCCGGATTGTTTCTTGAGTCTACCATCTGTTCTGAGAAATTTTCACATCCCAAAGGCATTTATGTGATATTCTCAGCTAAGTGACCATGTTCGGCACGCGGGTGAATTTTTCTTGGGACCCAATGTATTTTCCCCGAGTCGTGATAATTGTTGATGTAAGTAATTAGAGACCAGGGGGTGTTACATCTGATTTTGGCCAAAACCAACAGTCGAAGAGACAACAACCCTTAATCTGAATATTGGATAATTAAGTTCCATCATATAGTTGGAGAGAATTATCTTGATGAACTGAAAATACCTAAAAAATGTTTATTTGTGGTACGAATAGTGCATATTTAGGTGCCTAGTATTAGTAATTGATTAAAATGTAGCTCGACTCAATTAGTCATATAGGCCTAGCTAGCTATCTATGTAGGGTAAGTTGGGGTAACTGGGACCTTTAGCCAAAATACTAATGTTTTGATAAGAAATAGATATTATTACTTTGAATTTTCACCACTGATAAACTCAAACATATTTATATCAAATTTCTTTACTGTTGGGCTACATGGACCCACATTTAAACCACAAAACACATATACTTTTAATGTTAACTACAAAATAAACATTTAACCAGCTTGACCATTACAATAGCAAAAATCAATAAAACATGCCCAAGATTCGGAATCTACACACCTAATAGTAAGGAAAATATTTACACAGGTTTCATTGGCAAATTCTTTCCGAACTTTTCAGCAAATGTTTAACTTAATTTTAGTTTTAATAGAAGTTTTTCAATAATCCACAATTCAATGGTGGTAATAGGCCTATACATACTGAAGAAAAAAACAATAGAAAATCATAAAGTGACCTTAGAATCACAAAACCTATTTGTTTTAATTTCCCTAACCCTAACCCCGATACTGATATATGCACAACATAACAACTCTTCATCCCGAGAGTAAACTCAAACATATTTTCATTATAGTCTTACATTGAATTCATATTGTCCCACTTACCCCAAGGCTCGATCATGGGGCAAGTGGGACACCTCAGAAGAAATCAATTAGGCTACTGTAATGAGACCTTTACTTTTATGTTTTTAATGTTAAAATGTGGATTTATGATTCAGTTCAACTTTCAAAACCATTCATCTTCAGCAAAAATACCAGACATAGGTATTAAATAGTTTGCAAATATATACCTTAATTTGTGTTGTATCTAATATTCAACTTAATGGCGGCCTTCACAAATCCTAACTATGATTTACATTTATCGAAAACCCCTTTATTGTATTCATCCATTTCACCTGTAGTTATTTTAATAACATAATCAAAGATACAACTGTTTTTAATTCCCTCTTTTACTCATTTGTAACATATAATATCTCAGAATGTATGGAAATGGCAATATTCTATCTACCACCCATTGCCACCCCACAACAACGTGTTTCCACCATATTGTTTTCGTCACAAAGTCCCCCAACGGCCTAGCAATGGCATACTTATATCAATACTACTAGAAAATACTTACATTCAATATGTAGACGATTGGTGGGACACTTCTGAATATCGTAGCAACAAGAAATTTAGAATTCGAATAATCACTTAAAACCTTAGCCACAATTTGCACTAGGATTCCAATTTATACTAAGCGGACAATCTGGTGCGTAATGGTACAGTATGACCATTGATTTTGGGTGATTATATATCGGTATTTTCAATTGATGCGCTCTCGATTGTGTTTGCGCGTGAAGAAAATAGTTTGTTTGTGTGCAGTATTCTAAAATTGTTTGTTTGTGTAGTATTCAACTCCACTAATGCATCAGTCAATCTTGTACAATTTGTACTGAATTATTGTACGGGCTGTCCCACCAGGGAAGCTTCCACTAGATTGTTATTGTTATTATTAAGGGGTTAAATTAACTTAAGAAAGCATCATATGCTCATTTAGAAACCCCTGTCCAGGTTGTGATCGTGGATGAACACCGGGCTTTAACAAGCCTTCTCTTTTCGACCAGTGTCCAGGAGTTACGAGGCAGGCATGTACCCATCTATCCCACCCTGCTCCCGGGACCGCCATTTAACGTCCCCTTTAACGACCACTTTCTCAAAGACCGAGAGAAAGAAGTGAGAGCAACCTGTTCATCACCACTGCATTGCAGCTGATGATATGAGCGAAGTTATATTGCGACACAAAGAACCCATTAAATCCACCCGAAAATCCACCAAGGAAGACTTCACCC
>JAODAG010315907.1:0-12111 GCA_027574785.1 Orphnurgus asper | reverse complement strand
GAACTGGTCGTCTGTGGGAGGCGAACTGGTCGTCTGTGGGAGGCGAACTGGTCGTCTGTGGGAGGCGAACTGGTCGTTTGTGGGAGGCGAAACGACCGGTAACCAACTGAACTAGTATAAACTTCTCGGATTCAAGATGGCATTCTCTTTCGTACTGGGTAAACGTTGAACACTATACTGCAGATTAAATAACTGCTTTCGAAGTAGTTTCTGAAGTATAGTTCTATTAACGCCAGTAGAAGCCATTGTTTAGTGACAATAGGCCTGTACTTCAACTTCTTAAGCAGAGCTCATTAAGAGGGAGAGGGGGGGGGGTTGTGCTCCATGTGCAGTGAAGTGCAGAACTATATACACATAATGAGGCTTGTTCAATCAGTCTAACCTGGATTAGATTTTGATGGTATCCCTTCTGGATGATGGATATTTTATATCATCAAAGTGAGTCATAAAATTCACTGCATAGGAATCAACGTGCATTTTTGCATTTCCGGTTCCGTACAACGACTTATACGGCCGTTCAATTGGTTGGTTGGATCCTACAGCAGTGGTTCTTTTGATCACCTTATAGCAGATTACATTGGCGATTCACTACAAAGCTATATATGCTGATAGCTTGGTAATAATTGTAAAAATAAGCTTATAGGCAGAAGCTGGTTAAATTGCAGAGGGGGGAAAAACTTCTAAAATTAGAAATAGCGCGCTTACCGGCTAATCATTTTCAGCTTCCATAAATCGGCGGGATATATATATATATACGCAGACTAGTAGGTAGGTCTATGTTGACAGTCTGTAAATACCTGAGAAAGATTACGTGTACACACAACATCCGATGTATGCGCCAGCCAGCCACGTGGGGGTTTTGTTATTCAAATAAGGTGGCCTGACATGATACCACCAACTTTATTGGGCCATTGGAGGCTGTTAACATAGCAACAATTGACAATTGACAGCCCCTTAAGTGGTTGTAAAATCCCTCCGTGACACCTCGGGCCATGTATTGTTAAAAATGCTTAATGTTCAAACTCTTGCATCTATTTTTTTCTGGCCACCCCATTTGAGGAGGAGGAGGCAGCAAGCCGATGGAGACAGTTTACAAGAAATGTCTGAGGACTTGTCCATATCATAGCTGTGTAACCATGACGCTGGCAGCGGATGACAACAGTTCCTCTCCATACTCCCAGGGGGGGATGTATGAGCTTCGTTTGTTGCTAGTTTCATGAAATATTTGGGCCGTAAAAATCAATCACATGGAACCGTGTGGGGTAGATCCTGGATTGCAGCAGAAGACAGTACAAAAAACTATTTACGGTTATGAAGGGGGGAGTGACTGTGATGACCAAGAGGAAGTGTTAACAATTATTGCCTGAGTGAACCAGATAGTGTAACTCGTCATAGAAATACTTAAATAAAAATTTCTCTGTAAAAGGAAATGCAACATATAATATACTATAACTATATTTTTAATATACTATTTTTGGTAATTAACACTTTATTTTTACTTCGTTATTTTTGGATCAGGAAGTATTTAAAATAGCTCATGTATAAGTAGTAATAATAGCAATGTTGATAGTTTGTAATACATATTTGCATCCTAGATACAGAAGAGATACAGGCTATATATAAGGGGAGCATGGAAAATGCTGCTGCTTAGCAACCAGTTTGGTACTTCCTCCTGGCTGTGATAGTCTTTTATCGTGGTCGCAGTTGCCCATTGGCTTTATTTTGGGAGCACTTAACCATTATCCTTCAGTAAAATATTGACCACAGTTTATAGTGTATCAATCAGCACATGATTGCTTACCATGTGTGTACTATGTACAGTACATGTATAACATACAAATTTTACAGTAATATACTTATATATCAGGGGACTATACTGAAAGATGTCATGTGAGTTTTTTAGTGACACATTAACCCTACAAGTTCAAAGCAGTCTTATTTTTGTGTAATATATGATGTAATTAATCTTACCGAAAATATGCTCGCAGCACTAACTTGGCCAAAAGTCCGTATCTTTCAATTCTTTGTGCTAGTAGTGTCGTCCATGTAATCTTCAATAATTGGTGGTTGGTTTCTTAGCAGTAATAAAGTAGAAGAGCACAGTTTCTCTCTGAAGTAAAAATATCTCATTAGCACAGTCCACTTGGCCAGACAGGATGTGTATTTCATTCCATCCACAATTATACTGAGAGTGGTAAGTTTGCAGTGTTGGCTTTTCACCTCTGATAGTTATTTTAAAATTTCAAAGTCTGATTGGCAGCCGGAATATAACCTGTAACGCACAGAGCTCCACATTGCATGAGTGGTATCCTAGACCTGTGCATGTTTAATGTAGTCGCCGTTTTTGTATAGCGCCGGCCATCTGTATTAAGAACAGGATGTAATTTTCTGATGGCCACATGTGTCTACCATAGTTTATGATGACTGCCATGGCACATTTTCTTGTCAGAGTGCTAAAATAACTGGATTAGCTGCATAGTGTTGAAGATTGGAACTACAGTAAAGTGTGATGTAACGAATATGTTGGCCATCAGAAAAGTAATAGGCTGCGAAAGAATACATGCCCTTTTCCCCTATAGATTCTGAAAGAAAAGTTAGTGCTTGTCTGCCTTCAGGCAGGTTTTGATTCCTTACTCTTGACTTGATAGCGCCGCCCGTCTATTGTCGTTAATAATGTCTCTGCTTTCTTTTCTACTTTGCAGAAGGGGACACCAAAAGTGACACCCAAAGGAAATGAAATGAAGGATGTGGACCAGCTTAAGAAGTTAATTGCTCAGGTAAATTAGAAAGCTGTTTCTGTTCATTTCAAAGAGCTTAGAAACATACAAGGAATATTGTAGGTGTGAAACGAAAACATTTTACTGTCCTTTTTTATTTGTTGATAATTTGACATTTTGATATATATTTTCAGTTATGTCCCTATTGTTACGTTTAGTGTTACGAAGATGTTCGGTTTTAATAATGTTAGGACGCACCCGTACCATTTTTTTTTTATTTTGTTTTATTGTTTTGGTTTCTTTCATAAGAGGGTTCTCAGCCTCCCTCCCGCCAAATATAAGTTTGACGTTTGATCCTTGAAAATGCAATCCTTGGTCTACCAAAGGTGATTGAAAAAGTGCTTGAATAATGGCGTGTAACATGTTATACGAACCCTGACCTGCTGTAAATAAAGAGAATTCCTTCTGAAGGACCCTTTGCCAAGGGGCTTATCGGACCGATCAACTTTTTGTAGATGGACAAATACAGACTGGACCGACGTGGAACAATACATCCAAAATACAGACTTCTTGTTGTGCTTGCCAGAGCGTCGTAGATCACTGTTGAGATTAATGTTGTAAAAAAAAGTCCTTGGGGGGGCCAAGAAAAAAGAAAACGAGAGCAGAGACGCTTTGAAACCCTGCCCACCCCACCCCCATGGACATTTTCAACAGCACTAATTCCAACATGTACCGTACCTCAAACTCAGATAAGGTGTTTCGTCTTTCTAAAGTGGTATGTTTGGACATGTACTCAGAAGGAGTGACATAACCCTCCAAATTGCATTTGGGCTTTTGGTTTTATTTCGGATGTTTGGTGTTTGTCAGTGGCGTGTGCTAAGTTCATTCGACAACACCCACCCGACGTGCATCTGGTTGCTGGTCGCGTACCCGAGAAACAAACCACCGAGAAACAAAACACTGGGACTGCTTTCAGTAGCTATGAACAAAAGTTTGATCCTCTTTTTAACTTATATTTATTTGTCTTTCTAAAAGAGGGGGGTAGGGGCTTGCTTGGTATTGGTCCTTAAAAGTAGAACCTTTGTTGCCCCGTAATATGTCCTGCGAGAGAAAAAAAACGCTCCTACAGCCCATAGCATCTTCCAATTGAATTGGGGCAGTTCAAATAATTTTAGGACGTAGTAATCTTTACCGGAAAGGATTGCTGTGTCGAAGCCAATAATTGATCCGACATTTCGCATTTCCCCCCCCCCCATTACGGTGTAATCAATTTTGCTAAAAGTCCCGTTATAACTTTGCCGAGACAATTTAAACAATTAATGTTGTAATTTTAGTCACTATATTGCTCTGCGCGCACCTACGTTGTCCATCAGGTGTTGTTATTTTTAGTTTTCAATAAACCTCCCTGCATAGTGGACACTTGCGAGGTACCTGGCAACGACATCTGGTGATATTTTAGTCTCTTTTTTGGGGGGGGAGTGGGATTCAGAAGGCTCCGGAACGACCGGATGCAGCCAATCCGGCGTTACTAGGGTGTGTTCGTATGTGACCGCTTGAGCCTGTTACAGACGGTATCTGAACTGTGGCACGTTGGATTTATCTCAGACTTTGTGTATCGGTTGGTCATGGTTGATAGAGTATCCCTATTGTTTTTGGTGTATCTATAGCCTGCATATTAATGAGTATGTGGATGGGTCTTATTGTTAAAGGATTTTTGTCTCCATTTTGCTTTAAACTTATGTATGAATGGGTCATTAACATGCATTGCTTAGACCACGAAGCTAATTCGAGTCATTATTTTCCGGTCGAGGGGTATAAAATTTGTATGGTTTATTCTTAGTGGGTTAATATTTGTGTATCCGAGTGCCCAATTTTCACTTAATTATTTTTTGGTTAATTCTGCCCTGTAATGACTTAAACATCCTAATTTATCGTACATTATTTATGTTGAACTATTATTCTGGGATTAAGCAAGTCCCACTTGCTAAGACTTTGATTGATTGCACAAGGTTAAAGGTTGCACTAGACCTGGAGATTTATTCTGTCAACTTTATGGGTGGGTGAGAGAGAGCATGTAATTCAAAGTTATCTGTTTTTTCCTCCCAATATATAAGCACTGGTTCAATTGTCGCTTTGACATTATGTACTTGGTGTGCTGTAGTTTGGTAAATATACCAAACCCATCGTTCTGGGGGATGGATTTTAGCTGTTGGGAATCCAGTATTTAGAACAATTAAATGTAAATTCAAACGGTAATAAGGCGGTTATAACTCTAATACTGAATGAGAGAGGGTGGAAGGAGGGGGGATATACAGTATATGCAGGTGGGATACAGGTTACTCAAGTATGTTTAACTTTAATTAACTCTTGAAGACTATTACATTGAACAAGTTGTATGGTCTTTGGGAACTGTATGGGGTGTGGATCTCCTATTCTTGGCAATAATCTAGGGCCAGGGGAGGCGGGAGGCGGTGGTGGCTGTGGTGGCTGTGGTGTGGTTATGTGGCAACTATGACAAACATTGGAATATATGATGGTATGGTAGCATTATGCAATGAAAGATTGTTTGATGCACTGTGGTTTGAAGAGATTTTAGGCTAGATGTTTTTCTTAAAAAGAGGTGGCTGATTTGGGAGGGGGGGCGAGACGGGGCGATGGAGAAGATCACCACCCCTGCATTATTACAAAATACCTTGTTAGACGAGGGCATCGGAACCTCTCTGCAGTTCTACATTCTAGTCTGGTTTCGTTCGAGGTATGTGTTATAAAATTCAGGGAAAGAATTGAATTCCGGCCATTCCATAACCTTTTAGCGAAGAGAAGGAACATGCCGTTTCCTTGATGGTTTTTCCATCTCCCGAAATTTGAAGAGTCGTCTTTTTTAGGTCATCCCTGGATGGAGACGATCCATGTTTCCAAAAGCTTGTGGTTAGTAGTTCGACCTGCTGTGTAACCCCATGAACTTGAAGTGTGCACTAATAAATAGTGAGCAAGCTGCTTTTATTAGAAGAGAACTATTGATCATTGTGACCTGCTGCCACAGTGCAGTGAAGCATTTTCTTAAAAAGTTTGTAAATCAGGATTGGGGTGGAGGGGGAGTTGTTGGTGGTGGCTGTTATAGAGGGAGAGGGGAAAGGTGGGGAGAGGGAATTATAAGGGGGAGAAACATGCTCAGTTAGTTGTTCTAGATATTACAAAATACTTAGACATGGAGTTTTACCTAAAGTTGCCGCATACAGTCGCCGATGAGATGGATCAATCAATGGTGGTAGATATCTCATTGGTGACGAACCTCCCTGTCCCATGCAGATATGACTAGATCCCAGCCTGGCCTTAAAAGTTATTATTTATTATTTTTTTTAAAGGGAACTTTGGGAATCGTAATATTGATATTGAAGTCTGCATATATATGTAGAGCTCCATGTGTGTAAGGCTCCATTGTTATGGCTTTGTTGTTAAGCAGGGTTCTGCCCAGGACTGGCTGAGTAGCCGGCAGGATCATGTAAGCATAGCGCCACCGTCGGTTGGTTGCGTAGTGTAGCTGAATTTTATCTTTTAGCCCGATGTATCCCCAGATTGCAGGAAATGGCACTTCCCAGGTCTTGTAAGGTGCATCCAAACTCTCCTGTTTGAAAAGTAATCATTTCTAAGGGAAAAAAAAAATCACATTCTGGGGGCACCTTCCCAACCGATGCTGTATATGGCCATGCACATCAGATGAGTTATTTGAGTTTTTGTCTGAAATCAGTGACGGTCGGAACAGTCACTCTCTCAGCTAGTGGTGGTCGGCATTTCTTCCCCCCCCCCCCTATTTCTTTGCAAGCATTCACCAGAAGAAAGGGGTTTTCAGGATGAATGCAGCAGAATTTTAGAGAATTTTTAATTACAAGTCAATTTTGATCGGTTATTTATAGTATGGAGTGGAAAGTAGCCATAAAATTTCTTAAAACGTTGACATGTGTCTAATTGGTAACTTTTGATTCGTACCAATCCTGACTTTGATGTAAAAGGCAGTTATTTTAAGGTGGCATCTAAATGATTTTGTTAACTGATCTTAATAATATCGAAATATTCTTGGCTCCAGATGTTAATGAGACAAACTTTTGGGCTATTAAGGGAAATTAAACCGTATTGTCTACTAAAATGGAAGTGGAAGATAGCCGTTATTTCTAATTTGATAATTTAGTCGAGCTGAAATCGAACTGACACCTTCCAACTGGAGTATATTAATAGAAAACCAACAAAAATAATTGGAGTTTTATGGGTTTCTAGGTTTCTGGGACTCAGTGAGTCAAATGTCAACTTTGAAGCCTGTAATCTGCGGTGATATCCATTGACCAAGGGTGAGGATGCGTGAAGTGAAATTGTTGTTATTACTACGGTGGGTTAGGGGTTTTTTCGGTAGGGTCCCATAGTAAATCATCCTTACAGGAAGGGCCAATTCACATAAATTGTAACCAGTCTGCATATTTACCTCTCGTCACCTGCAGAGTTCTAACCCAGTTGTTTAATTGCGGTAACCTGGCTGTCCTCATGATTTTTGCATGAAAGTTGAAAAAAGGGGGATTGAAAATTGGCTACCTCATTGATCCTAACATGATACAATCCAATCAGCTACCTCATTGATCCAGATATGATGCAATCCAACCGGCTACCTCATTGCACAATCCATTTGGCTGCCTCATTGCACAATCCATTCGGCTACCTCATTGCACAATCCATCCAGTCAGCTAAACGGCTACCTCGTGATACAATCCAATCAGCTACGCTGATCCTAACATGATACAAACCAATCAGCTACCTCGCTGCTCCTATGATGATACAATCCAATCAGCTACCTCACTGATCCTAATGTGATACAATCCAATCAGCTACCTAACGTGATACAATCCAATCAGCTACCTCACTGATCCTAATGTGATACAATCTAATCAGCTACCTCACTGATCCCTAAAGTGATACAATCTAATCAGCTACCTCACTGATCCCTAAAGTGATACAATCCAATCAGCTACCCACTGATCCTAAAGTGATACAATCCAATCAGCTACCTCGCTGATCCAACATGATACAAACCAATCAGCTACCTCTCTGCTCCTATGATGATACAATCCAATCAGCTACCTCACTGATCCTAATGTGATACAATCTAATCAGCTACCTCACTGATCCCTAAAGTGATACAATCCAATCAGCTACCCACTGATCCTAAAGTGATACAATCCAATCAGCTACCTCGCTGATCCAACATGATACAAACCAATCAGCTACCTCTCTGCTCCTATGATGATACAATCCAATCAGCTACCTCACTGATCCTAATGTGATACAATCCAATCAGCTACCTCATTGATCCTAATGTAATACAATCCAATCAGCTACCTCACTGATCCTAATGTGATACAATCCAATCAGCTACCTCACTGATCCTAATGTGATACAATCCAATCAGCTACCTCACTGATCCTAATATGATACAATCCAATCAGCTACCTCACTGATCCTAATGTGATACAATCCAATCAGCTACCTCACTGATCCTATTGTGATACAATCCAATCAGCTACCTCACTGATCCTATTGTGATAAAATCCAATCAGCTACCTCACTGATCCTAATGTGATTCAAACAAAAAGATTTATTTCAAAGTTTAGAGAGGGACTTACCCCTCTGTGTGAAACCAAAGTAGACAGATTAAATAATACTGTGTGGCAATTTTTATCATCGAAATATCAGTACCCATGTACTGGCATACCTCCAGGATTGTTTGCTAAGCATATTTACTCTTTTTGTTATCTTCGTTATATTTATCATCGACATATTTCTGTGCATCATGCATCAGTATCCATATCAGACTAAAGATCGGAGCGGCCATATCTTCGTCATAATAATGGCGGTGACGTCATCGTACATCTGCATGGTACATTTTTCATTGTGTGGAAAACAGTTCCAACAAAGTAAAGCTCGTTCCGAGTCGTGATCGTCAGTTAATCAATTAATTCATTATCCAGATTACAAGCTTGAAAACTGTTGCAGCGAACTAACTATACACCTTTACTTTTATACGTAAAGGTATCCTTTGTATCATGATCAACAACAACAATTAGCACAGATATTCCACAAGAGGTCTATGTAATGATGGTACATACAATATTTGCAATAACACTGCAGTACTACTACTGTACTAGAAAGCACCCATGGGGATCGATGTATGTGAACCAACACAGTGATTGGCGAGTGTGGAGATTCTCACTGCCATGCCTAGCGCCAACCCCCGGTGATCCGCCCTGTAAATTACTATCCAACCAATCCTACCTCGCTGATCTATAACCTGATGTAATTCCCCATGTCGCGTACCGGCAGATCCTGAGACTGCTTCAGGGCATATGACACCATCTGCTGGTATGTACTTCATGTAAGACCATGCACGTACCTCAAATATTGTGTGTGTACATGCGTATGGAGATACTAGCCTACACCCTAGCTTATGCATACTTGTGTATAGTATCCTATATTTCATGTATGTACTTTATGTAAGACTACCTCAAATATTATGTATGTAAAGGTGAAGGAGGATACTAGCCTACACCCTAACTTATGCATACTTGTGTATAGTATCCTACATTTCATGTATGTACTTTATGTAAGACCACCTCGAATATTATGTACGTAAAGGGGAAGGAGATACTGGCCTACACCTTAACGTATGCATACTTGTGTATAGTATCCTATAGGTTTACATGAAGTATATACTGGCACATCTCCCACTCCTGTACTGTAGATCCAAGTCAATCAGATTACTTTTCAAATCTACTCTAGCAGAATGGACTAAAAGAACCTTCATCACCTACTGTTGTTAGTCTTGTACCGATTGTTCGCTCGGGGTTCGATTGCCTCTTGCGAAACTGTCAGCAGAATTATAGTTTGCTTTTGTTTGACTATGCAATTGAGCTTTTCCTGTGGGTTTTAATCCCTATGGTGTTTATACCAATATAGATAAGAATCGTGTAATCTTTTCGCATGTGATTACTCTCAGAAATTTGTCATGAAGTAACCTCCCGTGCACGGTAGTCGTGTTACGTGTGCAGTATATGCCCTCCGTACATTATTTGTTCCACCTTACGGAGGTGCAACAGACTACAGTTACCATGGTGCCTTAACGAACCAATGACGAAACTGACCATATCAGCTGCGCAGTAGAGGCCCGGTCGAACCAGGAGGAGTTTGAAGGGACCATGAATCACGGTCGCCCCCCCCACGCCCCCTCTTTCTGCCAAACGTTTGTTGCTTGTAAATCTGTCGCGCCCTGGAAGAGCGAGCGTGGATCGTCAGTCTCTCTTCCAAGGAGAGATGGCGGCAATTTGTCAACGACCCACTGATACTGACCAAACTGAGTAACGGAGAAACATCAAACCCTTGAATGCTACCTGGTGGATGGACTCTGGTGGATGATTGTGTTGCACAAACGAAATTCATAAACTGAGGGCAGCAGTTATAACTGGATGCAAAAAAAATTATCCTACCAGACCATTTTCTTTGCATTTTGAAGCTTGTTCCATTAAAATCATGGACAGTCCCTTTGGCTCAAATATAATTTGTTATGTTATAATGAAGGTTCTGTTACCCTTTACTTACAGATGATATTAACGGCAAAGTGAAATGGCTTTCTTTTGGTAAAGGTTAACATTTTTCTACTTTGTAAGATCGACCCCGTTTGGTGACATTAAAAGATCAAAGGATTGAAGTTCTCGCCAGAAGTTCAGCACTATTTGCTCCACTCTGTAAAAGTAATCGTTGATTTGATTGATACAGAGCAAAAGAAAGTCGCTCCCAAAGGGCATGCGGTCGAGAACTTTATATACCATCTTTGATCGGTCTGGAGGCGACTGGTGGAGCTTGGTCGCGTCTTAATATTATACCTAGGATATCGCTATTTGCACGAGAAATCTAAGGGAATTGCCTGACCTTCTCTGTCATTCTATGGTTGGTGTATAAAGTGAAAAAGTAATCAAGACTTAACAAACGGGCGGCGTTAGGTGTTGGGGGATTTGGAGTTTAATGGAGATTGTCAAACTTTTTTGGGGGAGTGGGCGGAAGCAGACCGATGTAGGTCATGATGTGGCAGAGTCTATATTCCTCTTTGGATGAATAGTGCTCGGTGGGTAGTGATCTGCGGTAGTTTCACTTCACCAAATTGCTTCTGGACATTGAACCAAAAGCAGCAGTTTGTACCAAAGCAGATTAAATGATATTTTACAATGGATCAAAGCTTGAGTTCCATTGGTGGTTAAAAACTCTTCACAACTAGCCTCTCTTAGGGAATTGTAAAACTATGGGATGTTTGGTGACTGTGCATGCTACACTACAGTACGACATAAAGTGGGACGGACAACGTTAATTCACTCCTGCACACTCCGGCCCTATCCGATTAACAAAATTGTAAATTATTCTGGTTTATTAATAAGTATGGTTTGATATGACTTGACCATTTATAATCTGTTTTGAAAAGAAGTATTTAAAAAACAACTCTGATAAAGTGACCCCCCCTTGTCATCATAATTTCAGAGGACAGCTCCAGTAGCTTATGGTCATTTGTGTAATGAAGGTCAAAATGGTCGACTTTTTCCAAGAAAAGTCCTTTAAAATATTAATGGACCTAGGACTTTGAAACCTGCTAATTTTCTTTATTAAAAAAGAATATGGCAATTATGAAAAGTGCTTGTTTGCCAGTAAATAACTTCACATATCAATTTGAAATTAGAATTTAAAGGTCCTGCTTCATAGTTGTTTGCCCTGGAATCATAGCTTACAAAACCAAGAAGTGTGAAACATTTATTTTTCCTTTCTTTGCACCCTTCTTTCTACCTGTGCGTTGTGTGCTCAGAGGATCGATCACGTAGCTTATTATGGACATTTTTAAGGAAGTTCCAAATAGCAGTTTTTCATTCAAAATTTCATGGACTATAGGACTTTGAAACCTGCTAATTTTTCATTCCAGATAAAATGGCAGTAATGAAAGCTGCTTGTAAATAACCTCACTTACCAATTTTTTTACAATAGAGATTTGAAGGTCATGTTTCATATTAGTTGTTTGCCCTGGAATCATTATACTCTGACCTTTTGAAGTTAATAATATCATCTTCTTACAAAATGTGGAGAAATGAGAATCCGAATTTTTTTTTTCCTTTGCTATTCCCTCCCCCATCTTACCTGTGAAATTGTGTACTTATTAATTGAAGACCATGTTTTATTGATTGGAGGGAGATGTTTGGTGACAGTTTGGCATTTAGTGGAGACATGATGGGTCAGCAAGCTAGCTCTCCTCGAAAGTTGAAACTTTTGGACGATTATAACAGTCAGAGGCCTCGGGGGGGGGGGGGGGAGTTGGTGTGAT
>JAODAG010315896.1:0-12111 GCA_027574785.1 Orphnurgus asper | reverse complement strand
TACTAGTACTACTAGTACTACTATGTACTATCCCTGGCTAGGCTGGCCTGTGACTTTGATGATACTGTGATTGTGTGCTAGACTACTAATAGTACTACTACTACTTAGTAGTACTAGTACTCAGTAGTACTAGTAGCTACTAGTATTAGTCTAGTACTACTACTAGTAGTACTAAGTAAGTACTTAGTAGTAGTGAGTAGTACTAGTTACTAGTAGTACTACTATACTAGTAGTAGTAGTAGTACTAGTAACTACTACTATGACCATGGTGGTCCCCACACTGCAACGTAACTGACACTTCAGTATCTGCACATTACAGTAGTCAAGTCACAGTAGCCTATACTAGGCTATTGACTTGGTGGTACTGGTACAGTTATTGCTAACATTGCACCCAGATAGCAAAGTAGTAGTACTACTACTAAGTTACTACTAGTAGTAATAGAGTACTACAGTACTAGTACTAGTAGTAGGTTATGTCAGTGGTAATGTTCCCCACTAACATCCCCGACCAGAAGACTTCAGAAGGTTATGAATATGAGTGATTTAAGCCTGGCTAGCCTATGAAACCATACACAATTTGAGTAATTTAAACAGTGGAAGAGGCTCAAATTCATCTGTATTTTCTCTACACAACACGGTTACAAATACTCATCCTGCTACACTGAGGTATCAATCGGTACATAATGATTATCGTCCCAGTGTAAATGTCGAAACTCGAAAGCACATGGTGGACTTGTGTGGGGAGGTTTGGTTCCTGGAGAAACTGCACAAAAATTACATTTTTTATGAGAAGACCCTCGGGCCTCTGGATTAGATGGTCTCCAGAAAAGCTTGAACTCAAAAGGGAGCAATGTCCGTCGCCGATTTGAACTTTGGTGGCACAGGGCGTTCCATTGGGGGAGGCATACTCCATTAGAACTTAATTACACAGAAGCAACATTGGATTTATTACATTATTACTCTGACATACATGCGTAACTACAGACATTCAGAGCAATAAAGTGAATGATGGCTTAGGCTGGTACGGCAGCAATTTTTTTTGTTGCAAATGTATGATATATATTGGATCATGTTAGCATGTTACTGGCCGCATGTTCCTTGCTGAAAGGACATGGTGGCCAAAGGTAATAATACTGGACGGCACTGTTCTGGCAATGGAACGATGTATGTTGGTAGGATGTCAAGGCCATTGCCGAATGTATGAAGGGCATGGCCGTGGTCATCGTTTATTTCCAGGCCTGTATGTGATGGATTAGAAGCTTGTTACCCGTTAGCAGTTAAGAAGAGGAGTCCGCAGGTTAATTGAAACTGAATTGGTTGTCCTCGTTGATTCAGTTGATTGAAGCATATTTTATGGCCATTGAAGTTTTAATCTGTGGTCGTGATGGACAGAGGATACGGATAGATAATAATAAAGAAGATAGCAGACATTGGTAAATAGTCAATTTATTATAGGGGGTAATATTAAAATGCGCATTGTTTACCTTGAATGCGGTATGTGCAGTTTAAACTTTGCCAGTGTATAATGAGCATTGTTAATTAATGCTCAGTCAGAGGTAAACATCACAGTAGTTGGGTGTGGAACTCTCAAGTGACTATTCATACTCATCACATGAACCGTTAATAGTGCAATAGAACTCTATAGAAGATTTGTAACGATATTCCTGAAAAATCTCATCGCAAGGTTCACCTAGAATGGCTATTCATGTATCAGTAGTTTTACATGTATGATCAAAGACCTAAAATGGAGAACTTGAGACGTCCATAGAACTAAATCACATCTGACTACCATTTACAAAGAGCCTAATGGTATCATACCCAGTAATATTGATAAGTTGTTCAACGATGATCGACCACACATTTTTCACATTGACTAAATTTTAAAACTCTGCTAGCTCAGTAGGACTGTTATTAGATGTTCACTTTATCCACGCACCTCTCCCACTTTATCCACGCACCTCCATACCCCAATGGAAAGCATGGCCACTAAATTTCAAGCTGGTGAAGTGTCATTTCCTTAAAGTTTTTACTGGAGGCCATAATAATCCTGAGGGACTGCACATCAACATCCAGTTTTGATGTTTTGTGTCCAGTATCCAGATCTAGAATTATATATTTAGTAAATTTTTTCCACAACAGCTAATCAAGTTAACAGTAGAATTTATGTTTACAGTAACTACACTGATACAGTACTGTACATGTACAGTAGTATGGGTCCCCAAGGTTGTTAAAATACTTATAATATAAGAAAGGAACCTTATTGCTGTATTTACTGTGCTGGAGTTTTGCAAGTTTGATCAAGCCTAATAAGTGTTTGTTCCTAGTATATATGTACAAAGTGCAAAGTTAAAAAATTTCACAGGAAGTTGTTTTTGGTGGTTGCAAAACATATTACTAATACACTTGGGCCTTCATTTACAAATGATTGGATTGTAAATCATGTACACAGGTATGATAAAAAATACCAGGAAATGTTTACTTGTTTGTGTTAGAAAGAATAATTTTTTTTAGTAGTACTTCAAATTCTGGTATGGCCCTGGCTTAACTGTATACAGTATGTGTCAGACTGGTCCTGTTTTGGCAGAATAGTGTGTAAAAAAATGTAACGGTATAAATTGGTATGGATCTGACATTGACCTGACCCCTTTTTAAAGGGGAAAGATGAACATTTTGTGACTTATGAGAGGCTTTTGAAAGGCCTATATCCAAATAGTCATCCTACTGTATGTGAATCTAGTTTTATGTACCCCAGCGGAATCATAAATGGATCTCTGTAATGTTCCCAATTGAGAATGCTGGCAGTATCATTCAAGACCTGCACTAAATGCTGCAGTTGTTAACACAATAAATAGCACACTTTGGTAAAGACAAGCATATAACCGTGATTAATGATCTTCATGTTTAGTCGGATCTGCCTGGGTAATAGAGGGGAGGGGGGGAGAGATATGTTGATTTATATCTGAGTATCTTGAGTGTGTCGTATCTTTCTGGGTAACACGAGGGGGTAGTTTAATTTATATCTGATGTTCATACCCTGAGTGTCATATCTTTCTGGGTAACTGACAGGGTGGGGCATGGGATAGGTTTTATATCTGAGAGATGCTGTAGATCCTGAGTGTGTCAGATCCTTCTGGGTAATAGAGGGGATATCATGATTTGTATGACAGTTACTGTAGATCATCTGTGTGTCAGATCCTTCTGGGTAATATATAGTAGCTTGATTTTGATCTGAGGGTCAGATCCTGAGTTTGTCAGCTATTTCTGGGTAACATGTGTTGATTAATATCTGAGGGTCCAATCTTTGTGAGTAACAGAGGGGGATAGGTTGATTTATGTCTGATGATCAGATTTTATGCACATGTAAGATATTTCTGGGAGGATAGGTTGATATGTCTGTGGAGCAGACTGTGAGTGTGTTTGAACTTTCTGGGTAATAGAGTTGATATATATAGTATCTGAGGGTCAGCTCCTGAGTGTATCAGACATTTCTGGGTAACAGAGGAGATTAGGTTGATTTATACAATATCTGAATGTCTGAACTTTATGGGTAACAAACAGGGGGATAGATTGTTCTATATAATTATGAAAGTCAGACCTTGGTGTGTGTCTGAACTTTTGGTTAAGGGTGGTGGGATAGGTTGATTAATATTTGAGGGTCAGATGCAGAGTGTGTGAGGGTTCATATTTAAGATTTAAAAAGTACGATTAACTTGAGATGACATGATATACCATGGTGGCAATTGATGTCCTTTTAAAACCTGTTTCAGCCCGATCGTTTGCCCGAGATATTAAGCAGCAGAGGCTACAGGCATGGAAAGGTCTTCGATATCGTCCTCGTGTGTGCCATGGAGAGCTAGGTGTTTTAGTTAAGCTGTTTGCTGCTGGATAGCTTAGACCCTCTTTACATTCTCAAGTGGGGAAATGTACTGTAGGGTGTCATAAGCATTCCAGGACCTGCCTTTTTAAAATTATTGACAAGAAGCTGAGGCAGTTTAAATTTTCACCTTTTTTGGAAAATAGAGAATTACTCACTCAGGACCTAAGGTACACATTGGACCAGACTACTTCTTTTATTCAATACATACTATGCTACTGTACCTAACAAGTATTTAAAGGATATCATGCGTACGTAATGGTAACCTTTCCTGTGAAGCATGGTACCACCTACACGATGAGTTCACGTCCTTTGTAATACAGTAGTCATGGCCGTCCTTGAATGCTGTGAATAATGTATACATGATATTATTACTATAGAATTTAACTACTACAATACTATAACTATACACTGTAGTGTACCAATCAGTGGCAACTGCATCTGCCAGTGGTAGCACAGGTTGAAGCATGTGCACTCACAATACACAGTTTGTGAAGGATCATACTCACTGGATATACTGATAATATTTACTACTACTACTACTACTACTACTACTACTACTGTACATATACCATACTATATTCCTGGTGGTCTTTGCATGAAAACTTATCTATCTTGTACAGTATATTGTGGAGAACTTCACACTGTACAAAGAATGTACAGTAGATGGGTTTTTTTTGCTGCTAGTGCTACAGATCTGTAGCGGCCTCATTAACATAGGCAGCTCAATGAAATTGATCGGGTACTAAACTGTATTTAATGTGATGCATTGCATTCACTCTCTGGATGATGATTAATTTACGCTGTCACTTCGAAGAAACTTGTTCAACCATTACATTCTTTGGAAGGCCATGCTGTACCTCTTTTTATCATTGAGTCATTGATATCTCATTATTCACCACTGGCTGCAGGTAAACCTTGTCATCACTCGATACTAGTTGTATGTGCTACCTTGTCAGCTGTGTGAAAGACAGAAGGGTGTGCAGTATATACTGGAGGTAAACCTATCCTGAACTTCTGGCATGGGTTTGTAGGCCCAGAAGAGTGTTGGTTACCTCCGAATAAAGTAAAAGTTTAACGATGCATGCTAACGTATTTATTTATACTACCTAGAGTAAGGTAAGCACCATATGATATTAGTATGGGATCTATAGTCTAAGGATCAGCAATGCCTAATGGCTACTAAAGATCAATGTGTGGTATCTGTGGTGTTAATAAGGATGGCCTGCACTGGTCCAATGGTGGGGGGGATATCCTCAAACAGAGTCATGGGCTACACATTACTTTGGTGCTAACAGTGAGCATTCCATGTCTTAACAAGTCTGATCAAACTAGGGTTGGTGCTGGGATGTGGATGAGTTTGTCACCATGTTACCGTGGCATATGCTGCCATTGTTCAGGTTTGGAGCCAAAGGTGCTTTCTTGGTTGGAGTTTTGTAAAAAAAACAGTGCTCTCAGACATTATTGTAACTTATGGGGATATTGTTACTGTACCTGTAGGTTGAATTGGCAAAACTGTGGCTACAGTCTGGTGTGTGTTTCAATGTCTGTTTAGAGGTTGTGAATTATCCTCCAGTGGAAAAGTTTAATGTTGGGACTATTCATAAGTTTCACTTCCTGAACGAAACTGGCTGATTTCTTAGTTGGAGCATGTTGCGGGCAGGGTTCATCGTGATGTCAAGATAAAAAACAATGTGACTATAGATAGATACCTTGGCAAAGCTAAATACACATGAATTTGTTTTTCTATTTTTATTATCATAATGATATTTTGATTCATGTTTATCTTGCAGGTAATACGCTTCCTAATAAGTCCCCTCTCAGGAAGTGATCTGTTGTGCTTTAATTGCCTGAGATATTATTACAACATAAACATTTAAATAATCTTCTCCACAGCTCATTAAATGTAACAGGCGGGCTGTGCTGGCTGCAGAGTCTGTGCAGGGAGCCACCATCATACATCTCCCTGGTCTGTGTGGATGGTATAAACTCAGTCACTAGAGCAGTTGAAAAGCTGTGGCATTGACTGACATCCCATTAAATCAAGTCTGTTAGGCATTGGTTTTGAACATAATGTATGGTATACTCTGTCTAGCAGGCTCTATTATACCATGGATAAGATTGACATGGTACTGTGACTTTTGTTGTATCTAGGCAGATATAACAAGCATAAGCATAAGCAACCAGGGGGAGGGAGGGGCCTGAAAGAGCCAGATACATTTCTGTAACCTGCCCATCTTTTGGGTCCACAGTTCTCCTACCTGCCATCTAAAGGTGAGTTAAGAAGTCAGGGGAGTTGTTATTAAGAAGGCCAACCAATGAAAGCAACTCTTTTTTGATAGTAACTTGTCTCTGCCAGGAATGTAATTGTGTGCTGAAAGCAGATTACTAACAGGCACAATTACAAAATAGGCAGAAGCTAGATTCAATAGCTCTTTTACTGCCTGTCATTTTCTGCTTCTTCACAATTAAATAAGGAAAGTGACTCCAAAATTCACTATAAGGAGGTGACAGAATTAAATCTTTCTATACATAAATATTGCTACAACAATCGTAGGAATAGTTCAGAATCTTCCGTAATTTGTGTGAAAATCACCCGAGGTTAATCTAAATGTTAGGTTATCGTTCGTTTCAAAGTTTATCCTTGCATGATAGGTATAGGCCTAATTAAAGTAAAGATCGTTGGCAGTCGATTTTCCTTAAATGTTGAATGCACATGCAGTAGTCGTAATACCTGTTGGTGCACACTTGGGCATCAAGTCATCCTTAGTTGATGTTGTATATTGTTCAATTGTCATTGGTCAATTGTTATTGTTTAATGTGTGAAAAGAAAACACTTCAGGAAAGAAGAGGGAGTAAATTAAAAGACCAACAACAGAACTTTCATTGGAGTAAAATCATCAAAATGATTAAAGGAGTGTTAGAGAGCTTATTGGCTGGGTTAAAACCAGATTAAGAGAGATCATTCTAACCACTCCCTGCTCTGATTAGAGGCATGAGTCAAATTTCTTTCAAAAAGTGTTGTTTTCAACTGCTGTACAGTAATTCAACAAAACCCTCATGACTCACACTACTCAGGTAGTATAAGACCAAAGAGAGGGGTATCAAAGGGTTCCTGGAATGACAGAGATGGGATTGTTAAATTGTTGTGGAATGTTAACAAGGTGAGAAGCCTACATGAAAGGGTTGGTGGTTAAGGAGAATGCACACAAGAGGGAAATACTACTGGTAGTGGTATTGCATCTGTAGAATACAAGAAGGATCCAACCCAGCCAGGATGATCAAGATCCAACCAGAACAAGGCTCTATCCTGGGAAAGGGAATGAATGTTAAGGGAAAAAAGAAAATACCGGCCTTGCCTTATGGTTATTTCAAAATCCACAATATTTCTCTAATTAATCTGAGCAGGAATATCTTGTTTAATCTTTGTGATAGAAAATGTCAACAATTCTATGCTAAAAAGTATCAATATTTAACTGAAGGATGAACTAATTAATATTCTCCCACACTGGCCTCACTAATTTTGAATTTAACTTCCAAAAATGGACATGGTGTGATTCTTGTGGTAAATCACTACAAAATATCCAAAGACATCAAACTTTCGCAATATATTAAAACCAGTTTCGTCCAAACGGATGGCAATGAAGGAAGGACGACATTGGGTAGCCATTACTGTATTATTTAATTATGCCAGATTAGACCACAGTGATATATGGTAATGCATGTGTGATATGAGGTAAGTATGCCACTAGTAAATACACAAATCGGGTAAGTTTTGGGGTAATCTGATCCATCAAAGGGTGATCCAATCCAGCATGGACTGATCCAATCTAGCATGGAATGATCCAATACTGCAGGGGTGATCTGATCCAGCAATTAGTGGTCTGATCCAACAAGGGGTGATCTGATCCAACAATATCTTCATAAAGTGAATGTATGCATACTCTTGTTCTGATTCCAAGATCTTAATAGCTATTTCATTTTTGAACATCTGATTTTGGTCAACTATAAAATCACAGAATATAACAAAATACAGTTTCATAATTTGAATAGTATGAAACATGTGATGTACTCAAACCTTTTACCCTCCCTTCACCACATGTGATACATTACCACCATTATAAGCCATGGTAATTTCCTGTGATTCATCCTAGTAAACATTTTCCTTCAATGTTCATTGTCTTTTTCTGCCATTTCGTGAACCCCATCCAGGAGAGCTTGGATCCATAATCTATTTGTGGTATCCGTATTACCAGAATATCGGTAAAATTAACACTCATCATTGATTTAAAAAAAATTGGCTTGTTATATCCCTTTCAGTTTAGTAAACTTTCCGTATCTTTATGCCCAGTGTGCAAAATGTACGCAAAACTTTGGGTAAAAGTGACCTTGAAATCCTGTTAGAATTCCAGAGATCTTTGCATTTATTCGCCCTCCACACTTCAATCGCAACATACCACGCAGTATCTCCGTAATGTCCCAGGTTCACTCCAATCTCACATGTTGTTTAATGTTACTTACTGTAGTACGAGTAGGCAAATACAAGGTGGATTCAAAATTTATGTACGGGAGATTGTAAATGCGGAACTGGGGAGTTGATGCCGCATACAACATGTTACAAGAACTCGTCATACAGTCAACATGCACATGTTGTCAATGTTGACCAGTCTCGATTACCATTATAAGTTTGGTTCGTTTTCGTTTCCAAGAAACTCTCTTGTTCAAGTGCACAATTGCATTGGTATCTTGTAGTCGCAGTATGGCAATCATGTAGCAACAATATTTATATTGGCTGCAGGGTTGGGTGTAATAGTGGGACATGGTTTTGGAAGGTACAGTATTAGTTTTTTTGTTATGGTATTGAATTTAAATAACATAAAATGTAAAACAGTAAAAACTGTTCTATAAGGGAATATGGGTGCACAGCGTTGTTTATGAATAACGTCATTGAGGTCATCAAAACCTCAACATTGCCAAACCTTTCCCCTCATGTAAGTGTCTAATTTTGATCATAGTTGGTATGATTCATTGTATGATTGTAGTACAGAGCAAATGTTAAGATTGAAACAATTACTTTCCCAAATTAGATCTGATTAAAAGTTCTTAATTTTGGATTCTTCCCATTGACAAGAAGCTGAGGCAGTTTATATATTTTTTGGAAAATTTAATTAGTCGCTCAAAACTTACTAGAAGAGGAAAATTCACCTATTGACCTACAACTACCTTAAAAAGCTGAATAGGGTTATTGTGTTTTTTGTAGTCGTCATACGTTGTAAAACGTGATGATTAAGTGATGATTAATGATTAATGTGATGATTAAGTACTGTAAACCAGAGAGTTGTCTTTATAGCTTAGACAGCTCCCTAATGTAACATGTAATATTCAGCAGTGATGAAAGCAAATAGAAAAGGTTGTCTGCAGGACAATCACCTGGAGAGATTTGGTAGTCCTGCCCAAAGTCTGGTTGCATAAGAAAATGAATGCTAACACATAACATAAACAAGTATCGTTAGACATTGTGTTTGTTATTTGATCAGATGTTTGTGTACAATCAGATGTTTGTGTACAATATTGCTGATGGGTATGCAATACACACTACAGCCACATAATTATAAACTATTCACAGATTACTACTGATGAAGCTCCGCTCCATTAGAGCAGAAACCAGTCTAGTTAGTCAAACAGAACCACAATTTATTATTAGAGCTTTATTTATTAAAAAGTACACTCAAACCACCTTAAAAGGAGAATTTGTTTCTTTAAAATAAGAGCATGCTATAAGTTTGTGACTCTAGGTTTAATTCCTTTAAAAAACTGTACTTGGTTCTTTGGGCCACCAGTGTGACCTCTTGCACAGATATCTTGTGAAGGAATTAGTTTTGGGGTAAATTCCGAGAAATACCCTGGAATGCCTCATTGACCTAGATTAAGTGAAAGAAAGATTGTCAGCTGGCATTTCCGGCCTAGATTGTCAGCTGCAAATGTCTGGGCCTAATTACAGGAGCCACTGCACCAGTGCTATAGTTTTTTTTATGAAGAGATGGAATAATTTTTTCTCATCTTTCTATGGTTTAAAAAAGGAGCTGTAAGGGACTTAAATGTTTCATTACTTAGTCAGCAATAAGGGATATAGAAATATAGAGAAAATAGCTAAACTTCTTCACTGGATTGAATTATGGGAAGGAAATTGAGGTAACAGACATGTATTACTGTGGTACTTTATATGCTAAACTAGTACAGTATACTAAATTGTGTACCCTATTGATTGAGTATGGACAATTGAAACATGTACAGTTAAATGGCAAAGTTTATCATCTGGCTATATGCCAAACCCCTTAAAATGCAGAATTTTCTGGACAATTTGGGGCAACATGTTGGGAGATTTGATTGTTAACAAGAAATAGATCATAGGTCAAATCATTTAAAAACTCTTCCTAGGACCTTGCAAACAATATTCAGTGGAAGAAAAGGGTACTTGGGTGTTGGTGATATTGAAGTTCCACCTCAATTGACTTATCCAGCCTCCGAGGTCATATGCTTAAAATGGCTATTCCTCCCCAGGGGATGTTTATTATGGTCACCATGGTAATTTTCCCAAATCTTGAGATGCCCATTCCTATTACCCCATCACTGTACATGGTCCTTGGCATTGATATATCCCTTGGGATGTTGCACTGAGTATGGGGAATCTACACTGGTAGAAGTAAGTAAGAGATGGATGGGGGGTGGGTAAGTACTGCAGAGTGTTGTCAAACATACAGTATCCCTCTTCTTCCTGGGAAACACAATGAAACACCTTGTCTTTGAGGCCCTGACTTTTAAATACACTCCTGTAACATTTTGCACCCATTGAACATGATGTAAACAACATGTGACCTATTGACCTTGAGCAAACCATTTCCATTCTAGGCTTTCTAACAGTAATGTAGCGTTATTGATGGCGCTATTCCAAATTTTCTCTCGTTATTTGATGGCGCTATTCCAAATTTTCTCTGTTGCAAATTTTAATAATTATGCATTATAAACAATAAATTGGACACCTAGGTTTAAAACTCTGATTGGGGTAACATTTGGCTATATTTGTAAATTTGGGGTATATTTCCTCCTTTCATTTTGACCCAAACTGAAACATCACAGTAGTTCTTACTGTACATCGCCCGGGAGTTTGTGCTAGAAAATGAACAGTACTATTGGTCCATGCTATACATAGTACTTGCAGGGATTTTATGCTCAAATGCAGTAAAGATAAGTCGATGAATCATGCAGAACTTCGATCCACTATTTTGGAATCATATATGGGCAGAGCATGCCCATCGTAGTTCGAAATGTAATAGGGAACAATCCAAACATCGCTTGCAGGGTTTTTTCTTATTGCAGGATTTTATTTTGTAACTGAAAACTGTCACATCCTGGGGGTAATATTATCTCCGTAATCCTGATCAGGTTCTCCTGTAGATAAAACGTATATATTTATCATTATTGCCCTGTTTTCTTTGTTCTATACTGCTAATGGCAGCTCGTTACAGTGTATTAGATTTCTGAGAAGTTCAGTAGACCGTTGAAATTTCGGACTGTACCCTTAAAAGCTGGTTATACAGTAAATACAGCTAGCTGGTCATTCAGCATCATTGCACGCTTCCTATAATTATGACCATCAAAATCCAGGAAGATTTTTAAAGGTCATGGAAAGGCTTGAGATTGTAAACTAAAATAATGTGACAGAGGACGACACTCATTGGCCGAACGTCCACCTTCGTATCTTGTTCCAGTCGCTCAGGTAAGAAATGTTGATGGACATTTTGTTCATTTTATTTAATATAAAAACAGGTTGTGCAATAATCTGTGACGGGTCATGTAGGAACTCCACATTCCTTTGGTTTTGTTTTCTTTTATAATTGAAAGGCTCAGCTAATGTGGTTGGAAAATGATAGACACATGATGCAGCTTGGCCTGCTGTGGTTTGCAGATTGCTCAGGTAGGATGACCTGATGCACTCTTGTCCTAATAAAACTTCCAGTTTACATTTGTGCTGCATGGCCACAAAAGGTACAGTATGGGTCAAAAACAAAGGGAAAAAAAGGCTAATTAATGTTGTAGTTCCTACAGTAGGTGGTGTCCTACTTACTGTAGGTGATGTCATAGGTTTATTGTGCAATCAGCTTGGCCTTTTTTCAATGAATATCTCACTTTTCAGCAATGAAGATATTAAAATTAGGAGGGAGTGAGTGTCAAATTAA
>JAODAG010315885.1:0-12116 GCA_027574785.1 Orphnurgus asper | reverse complement strand
TAATATATATATATAAATTTACCCCTACAGGGATAACAGTCATACACCGTTCTGTTAATAAAGTGCCGTAATATAGAAAAGTGACAATCGATTAGAAACTATCTGTTCCGCGTAAATCACAAACCTTGCAAGCAACTGTTATCGAGAGCTACGTCGACGTATCCGCTTTGCAGATATGTTACGGTAGCATTTCTCGTTGAGTTTTGAGGAGTCCATTTGAGTTGAAAGTTTGTACGTATACTCACAAAAGTTTGTACTTCTTGTAATATTACAGTGGAAGGTCTCTTCTTGCCTCGTACTGGCCTGGGAATTAAAAACAATACACATATCTTATAACCTCGGAAATATTTCAGCGTTACAAATACCGCATCGTTTTTTGTCTCCTGACATTGTTCTTTTAAAACCTTTCAGGAGTATGAATGTAAGACACCCTAGCTTACGAAGCAAAACGTAAATTTATTATGTATGGATGACATGCAGACAATGATATTTCCATCGTGCATATGTATCTCGAAGGAAATATAATGGTATTTATTACCAGGCATCCCTTAAGAAAGACCATTGTAATCAAGTGAATCGTATACACATTTGTATCATATAGCATAGAGCGTTGGGCCGATATTGCTACTGTCGTTAATGGCCGATATCCTGACTTAAATTTCTGTGATTACAAATGACACACAACGACAGGCAGGACATGCATGTGGGCCGAAGCCTAGACAAAATTTGTATAGTAGTGATATAATATGGAATGTAACACTGACCACCTTCCATAGACAATTTATGTGCAATCTAATTTGTATATAGGCTATATGTATATATAATGTATGTAATGTAGATATATGTAGGCCCTATACGTGTTTATATCTATCTATATCTATCTATATATATATATATATACATATACATAATATGTATCTTGTACACCTTGAGCGTGGGAGCGTGGGAGCATGAGAGTTTCGCCTTGTTTCCACCTCTGTTAAACCATAAGTAAAACACACTCCCATTTCTACGTGTATATTATACAACTCAATACACGTACTGCTTTAAAACAATTAATTACTCCGAGTATAAACTAAAAATTAGTTTTATTATTATTACAAAGTAAAATATAAAAAAGACAACGATTTTGGAAGGATTAATTTGTTTCGCTGCTTTTAAAAAATGGACACCCTCTATGTTGGCAGATGTAAACATAGCCAAGGTGGGCCGGGGAGCCCTTGTAATCTGTGAGGTATGTAGAGGTTTATTATAAGTCATTAGCCAACGGGATGTTTCGCACATGGAACGTGTTTTAGCCGAGAGACCGCAACTAGTAAAATAAAAGCAACTAGGAGGTTCCGAAATAGCAGCTCGGTCGTTCCTGTATTGCGAAATGCCAGCGTTAACAGAATCCTAACTCGAGACCTTCACGACCACCAGGGCTCTTCGACTCAGTGCACGCACACTATACTGCTTTAAAATTACTACAGATACGAAAGTAAAAGTTTGTGTTATTCTCACGATTAAATGTTCGCTGAAAGTGGACAGCTTCCAATTTCAGTATTGCATGAACAATAAATAAAATAAAAAGTAATCACCCACATGTATATCGTTCGTACGAGCGTTTTGTTTATATTGGTCAAAATAGAAGCTTCCTGTTATCAAACTCTTCCAGTTGAATTCTACATGCAATTAACTAATTACTTGATTAATTTATTAGTTATCCAATTACCAAGAGGGATATTGAATGACCAAAACCTTGAACTTCTCACAATTAGTTACTCCTCAAAAAGGAAAGTAATTTAATTCGGTACACAGTGCAAGGACATCGTGCCACAATACTCGCAAAGACTCTGGCGGATTTCATCATGCAGTATCGCAACAACCTCCCTCAGAACAGCTGCAGTACAGTGGCAATTAATGAACAGGATACTCACACTCCCCCCCCCCCAAAAAAATGGAATTCTTTATATGAGCTTACGCGGCAATTCCTAACCTGAGTCATACTAAACTTACTAAACTAAATTGAGTAACTTTTGTTGGCAAAACGTAATACCTCGGGGTCTGGTAAACCTCGCTTCGTAACATCTGCTGTGAGTGCATGTGGTCTAGTGGCAGCTCCCCCGGTTGTAGTTTTTTAATTCAGAATGTACCCTGGAGACTTGTATCTGCAATGCTCAGCGTTGAACGATACAGTCTGGTGAACACCAGGACCGTCATTCAGTCTGCAAGCCTACTCCAGAGGTTATATTAGTCTATTCGCATGTAATCATATTCAGGACAAAATTCCTGCTTATAAATTTTGGAAATATGACGGTCGAATAGGATTACGGAAAAGCGGACTGAGCAAAGTATAGCGTCGTTTTATTTTTTTGGGAACGGAAGCGCAAGTAGACCACAAAATTTGGAAGGTAATCGCTGAACAGAAACTGCTCTCAATAATACTCTCTTTTACTGCATTTTACTGTTTACTTTATTCCAAACAATGTCAGAAAACAATACAGATTTTTCTTTATTTTAAAATCATACTTTTTTTCAGATGTAAGACTTGTAAAGTCGATCACATGCAGCAAAGGCAATGCGTGATGAGGCAATGAATTCAAACATTGTCCTGATGATAAGGCTACTTTAAAGGTTGGACTTGCATTTCAAACTTCAGTAAAGTTTCTATCGAAAGAGTTCAAAAGGACATGTTTTTCGGATGAAAGTGTGCCCATTCAATGCTTCATATTTGTATTACCAGATCAATGTGGTTCACTTAAAGTAGGATATACCATAAAATAAAGCATTCAATTTTATATAATCATATAAATAATTTTTTCCAAAGAAAACCCTATTAGCTGGAACTACCAAACTTGGCCCAATGGTTGACATTGCTTCGATACACATTATCTTTCAAAGAATAAACCAATTTATGGATTTGTTTCTTCCATGGTAGATGACGATCCACCGACCTAATTGCTTTCAGGGGGGAAATGTGTCAGAGAGGACTAATCATAAAATGCTTCATCTATTAAGTCTTACCCGATCTTATAAACGGTTCACATAAAGCGGGTTTTCCATGCATCGTAGATGAACGACTGACCTCGCTGCTGTCAGGAGTAACTGAAAACTAAAAACCGATCAGACTAGATAGGTACTACCATATAAATACCACTCTCACTGGACAGAACAGCCTGTCCTCAGGAGAGGACCTTAAAGAGGCTGGGATGAAGGTATCACCAGGAATGAAGTTATAGAATTTAGGGACGAAAAGTGTCATCCGGGGTTATAGCCTAGACCCCTCAAAAGATCAACATGAAGTGTCCCCGTAGATAGGGCTTGTAAACAACTTTTTCCTCTTAGCAGATGCTATGAAGATGAAGGCCAGGAAGGTTTGATTAAAAAAAGGGAGGAAGAATTGCTCCCTGGTTCAAAAGGAGGTCGATAGAGTCTACTTAAGACTGCTTTTTGTCAAACAGGTCTGCACACCTGAGGGTCTAGCAATAGCCATCCCCTTTAACGAAAGAAGCCAGTGTAGATCAGATGCTACAGCTGAATGGTAATTATTTCCTGTCGAGGTTTGTTTGTCCCCGTCAAAAATTGCTTTCTTAGCACGACACCAGAGGAGGAACTTCCGCGTCACGATGCATAGGGAAGGTTAAAGTGTTCCCCGTGGCGGTTTATGTAAGCGACTACTGTCGAACTGTCCTGTGACCATGCTGCCTCTGATCTTCGACAGCAGTCGTTCAAAAGCTCTCGTGGCAGCCTCCAGCTCGTTTTTTGTGGTCGGAAACCCTCCGGGTGTGAACTAGATTTCCTACGAACGTGGCACCCTCGCAGACGCGTCTCACGTACAACCCGATAGGGATGCATCCAGGACAGACAAGGCCGACACTCACTCCAAATGTGTCATCGGCCATGCGAGGTGAGGGAGGGACAGACTCCCAGATAGGGATTGGGGACTCAAAGCTACACGTTGTAAAGTACCAGTTACGCGAGTTGCTCAAAAAAATTGCAGGGAGACGGGGTAAGTGTAGATTACACATTAGAACATTGCATGGACCTTCCTGTACAAAATGCTTCGATCAGCATATATGCTAAATTCTCTCGGGCAAATTTTCCATATAAACTACTTCCTATTGAAATCAAATGTATAATTACACAGTCTGGGCACCCTGTCAAACTAACAACCAAACACTTACTATTGAAATAAAATTGGTCGATGTAAATACACAGCCCGGGTACCTGCATGTCATTGTCTAAGTATGTCATGCTCCACTAACTAGCATTGCATGGAGTCGACAAGCAAATTGGACTAGAGATTCCTTCACCATATGCCAACTTCAAATAACAATGAGACAACATGTCTGTGTTCTTTGGACCATCGGTTGGCTTATACAGTTCCCTGAAATTGAATTGCCTAAACGTTTGTGGTGTATCATCGACAAAGCTCATGATACGCCGAGTAGTACCGAGAGATTTCCACAGAAGTGCCATAATTAAGTATCAAAGATGATCTTGATCGGGTTTTTTAAGTGGTCGGATGTTTGCTCAGTCTGTAATGTTGGCAAGTTGGAAGGTCGATCAATCAATCATTCAATCAAATAACTTGTATCGCGCATCATATCCAAAGATAACAACGTACGTTCGGTGGCTCTTAATTGCAGTCAAGAAGAAAATGCTCAGAAAGTCCTCAATCACCTTTTACAAATGCTGACATTAAATTTTGGTGACATGTTTCGATGTGTGTGAAGGTTTTTCCATAGTCCAGGAGCTGCTACAGAGAATGGCCATACGTTGCAAGCTTCCATCCGGGTGTCGTCAGAAGATTCTTGTTGGAATATCAACGAAGGGGTTACGAGGAGAAGAGTACGGCTGGATTAAGTTGCAGAGATATGTGGAGCGAGACCATTCATACGTAATCAGCGAGTTTTAAAGTCGATACAAGTGCGGCTGGCGACCGACGTAGCTGCTTACAAAACTGGAGCGATGTGGCGAGATTTTCTTGTACGAGTAACGGTTCCTTGCAGCTGTAATTCTGAGCATGCTTCAGGCAATGCAATTGGGAACGAGGCAGTCCGTACAACAAGGAATTACAATAATTCAGCTTCGATGACGTGACTGCATGAACTATGGTAGCTGCGCAAGATTCTGTTGGGAGAAACTTTCTGATCCTCCCAATTTTCCATAGAGATGCATATTGATCATGGGAATCCTAAAGTTAATTATAATCTTGACTGGTGAGAATCTTCAGGAAGTTCAGGCTGAAAAAGATCTTGGGGTCATCATAGATTGTTCTGTGATGCCTTCTAGGCATCATGCTGAAGCAGCTAGGAAGGGTAACTGGATTTTAGGAACGATTACACAAAATCGAGTTACTTCATAAGGATATAGTGGTTAGGTACTACAAGCAGTTGGTTAGGCCTCATTTGGAGTTTGTTCTGTAGGCATGGAATCCATGCTTTTCAAAAGATAGGCAGTTGTTGGAAAACATTCAGAGAAAGGCTGCCAGGGCTTGTAAGTTCACTGCGAGGTATTTTGTGTAGTCAATTGGTTGAAGTATCTTTATTTAACTTCTCTAGCGCTTAGGAGGCCTCATGGTAAATCTACTTCAAGCATTTAAAATTGTGATGGTATAGACAACTTAGCTTTTGATAGATTAATTAGGAGTTTCGAGTTAAAAAGCACTTGAGGCCAATTATTTCAAGCTTCAGAAGTTCTGATGTAGGCTAGATGTTAGAAATCATTTTTTCTCACAGAGAGTTGTGGATGAGTGGGAATAGTTTGCCTGATTCAGTAACAGTGTCTAAAAGAACAATGCCATTAACAATTCTCTTTTTCCAGGGAGGTAGACTTTGAGGTCTGTTGGGTTCTTGTGGTTTTGGTCCTTGGCTTTTGGGGTCTCTTTATGAGGACACTTGCCCTTCCTGACCCTTTACTACTAAACTGAACTAAACATCCAATAGAATATTGCATATTGTATTTGAAAGAAAACAGGTATAGTAAACAATATTTGTGTATAGTAAACAATATTTGTGTATATAGTTAACAATATGTGTATATAGTTAACAATATTTGTGTATAGTCAACAATATTTGTATATAGTAAACAATATTTGTGTATAGTTAACAACATTTGTATGTGGGGGAACAGCAACCATATTTAAAAACTTTAAAATCTCTGTGGTTATATTATGTACAAATATACTTATCATACCCAATGCCTTCATCACAGCACAATGGGGCACGGCTTATCGCAAATGTTTTGTGAATATGTATATACGTGAACACCACTGGATTGTTAACGTATATCGCAATGACAGGCCTATACATAACCACGTTTCAACGATGTAGCAATATCCCCTGTTCGTAAAGCCAAATTTCCCAAACTGGTCCAACGTTTCGGTGGGCAAACTTACAATTGCTACATCATTTTCACTTTCAAAAAATGTCGTTATCCGCTTATTAAACCAACACAACAAACCAGTCGACTTAAATCTGCAGTATAAACCTGTGTTATGTCCTGTTAACGTCAACGACAAAAAGCATAGGCTCAAGTGGCAATACACGCATGTGATAGGTCACAACATGTGTGCAACATTTCAATCCTTGTGGCATGTTAAGGGTGTTTGTCTTTAATATACACTTAATCAAAGTTGTTAGTCAAGAAGAGAATGTAACCATCATCATGCAGTCAAACATATGAAAGCCGGGTGGATATTTGATGCACTTTCGACCAGAAAATTACGTTCCTACCCCCTCATCATGGAGAGCAGCGTTGGCAATGACTTCACACTAACGCCATGTTAACGACGTCAATATAAAAACGTCGTCCTGGCCGCAGAATGGAAGCGTTTCGGGAAATTACCTCGTATGCAGTCCACGAGCAGTTCGACTGGCAGGACGAGAATGGCACATCGTCGTGTCTCACACCGAAACTCAGAACGAGCTGCTGGTAAAGCACCGCTAGTAGCAATGATACGCCGCCGCCCAGATGCTGCACAGGGGAAGAAGAGATAGATAGGAGAATAAATACCGTACTGGTCTGGAAACAAAACAATAATGCCGGATAGCTGTCAATCCGATGGACAACGACCGTGAAAAAAACTGCGAGTGAGCATGATCGCAAATGTGTTTTCCAGAGATCAACAGAAAGCAAAACTACATATTTTGCTTTCAATACAAAAAGCGTTAGTTTCCTGATCATTCCAAGAGAATATATATAAACCTGGCAATACTTTTACTACAAGCGAGGATCTTGGAAACAAACGTCAACTTCCCTTCCTCCCAAATTGGACGGTTTTAGTTTGGCACTTCAAAACCATCACCATTTGTAAAGCAATTCCCGAGACCCGGGGAATGCGAACCAAATACAGCTCTGGGCGTCCCAGCACCAGACACTAAGAGCAACCGGATGCCCACCATGAGCAAATGGTGACGTGAACGGTTGCTTCATTGTGATCCATGGTAAACCCGAATGGTGTTGCGCATCACCACAACTTATTGCACCAGTCAATTGTGAAGGTTTATATCAACTTAATTCCGGATGTGGATGGCACACTTGGTGTTAGAAATTTTTGGGCAATAAATATCATGCCTCCACGAAGTCAATACACCTTCAGTAGTATATACTTCATGGTTATGACACTGACGGTACTATAGACATTACACTTTCAATAGTACTTCATGGTTACCATACTGACGATACTATAGACAGTTACACTTTCAATAGTACTTCATGGTTATGACACTGACGATGCTATAGACAGTTACACTTTCATAGTACTTCATGGTTATGACACTAATGGTACTATAGACATTACACGTTCAATAGTACTTCATGGTTACCATACTGACGATACTATAGACAGTTACACTTTCAACATTACTTCATGGTTACGATACTGACGATACTATAGACAGTTACACTTTCAATAGTACTTCATGGTTACGACACTGACGGTACTATAGACATTACACTGTCAATAGTACTTCATGGTTACCATACTGACGATACTATAGACAGTTACACTTTCAACAGTACTTCATGGTTACGATACGGACGATAATATAGACAGTTACACTTTCAATAGTACTCCATGGTTACGATACTGATGATACTATAGACAGTTACACTTCAACAGTACTTCATGGTTACGATACTGACGATACTATACAGCAGTACTTCATGGTTACGATACTGGCATTACTATAGACAGTACACTTTCAATAGGACTTCATGGTTACAATACTGACGATACTATAGACGTTACACTTTCAATAGTACTTCATGGTTACGATACTGATGATACTTATAGACGATACACTTTCAATAGTACTTCATGGTTACGATACTGACGATACTATAGACATGACGAGAAGCTACACTACTCACAAACGAACGGCGCCGTGTTCCACACTTCATCGTTCCTCCGTGCCTCTCACGCCTGCGATAACATCTTCTTCCGGAATCTCAATCGCCGAGGAAGAGGGGCGGAACACCATGGTCGATCGGTTTGGCCAAGAATCACCTCACGACGCCGATGACAGCTGGGACCGCATTGCTCTCTTGGAGGACGAGGGGGGAGAAAAAGGAACCATTCGTCTGGGTAAGACATGCATAGGGGTCTGCATGCGATATTCTTCAATATCGCAATCGGGGTTGGGGGAGTATGCTTCATATGGATACAATACGACGTTAAACGCCGTAATGAAACTGGCTCAGATTCCCAAAATATCTCCTCCAGTTTACTGGGATAATGTAAAATGTTGACGATAAAATCGTTTCATGAAAGAAGCTGATCGCACAACAAACCTACGGCACCACGTAGGAACGATGCAAATTTTAATTGCCTTAGTTTGTCTTTGCTAGTTCCACATAGGTTTTTCTGTTGATTTGATCGTCACTGTCTGCAGACTAACGGCAGGCCGGATTATAAACAAAACCTTTCATTGTTGTAAAAGAAAACAAGCAATTTGTCAAAAAATTATCATTGTACTGTCTGGTTTTTAAAATTATATATCTGAACAATGGAATAAGATATGAAGATTGGATATTGACCGCTGGGATTTCCTGTCCACGTATATTGCTGGTGTTTTGAACCGAAATAATCATGCCACGATGTCCTCTCTCAAACCTTTCTCATCCAAACCCCACAGTCAATATAGCACAAAAAATTGTGGTCATTTGGGCTTTGGAGTTGCCTGTAACAACTGTGGCAAAATATAAAGTGTAGTGGAACAGTGTCAACCAGGGAGTTGTTATTTAGGAGACTCCATGGTACCAAACTAATTAGGTACACATGCATGGTCATCGGATTTGAAATGTTACAGTCCATGTCTAGGATACTGTTCTGGTGCGCCAAAGAGTAAAAGATCGATAGTGGGCAGATCAAGGATTTCCCGAATGGAGCGGGAGATGTTAGAAAATGAGTAGGACCATGATATGCAAAAACTTCAAACGGTGGGAAAGGGGGGGGGGTGGAGCCCCAGACCCTATACATGCCTTGCTGTAAACATTAGTTTTCAACATTATAGATCGAAGAAGTCGACTTCCACTGGCATGAAATGAACCGCGTAAACATGAGCAGGCGTTGCGGGGGGGGGGGGGGAATTCAATGCTCACTTCAACGTTCCGCCCTATAAACACGAGCAAGACACATAGCTAGAAGGTTAAATTTTGGGCTTCAACAGGCTGTGGATCTTGCAGGGAGGCCCTTCAAGGGGTATCATAAAAGTGTTCCTTGGATTTCACGTAGAATCGATGAAGGAATAAGCGTTCCCGAAAGGCAAATTTATCTCCTATGGCCAGGAGCTGTTACTTAGATGGAGATTGGACAACCTTACTAATCACTTCACGTAGACTTGAAAACAAATTGGTCCTACAGCTTTAATCCATTGATGGACAGTTAGTTCTGTTTGTTGTTGGTCTTCTTCTTGTTTTCTTTACCTCCTGGTCCTCAAGTGTGTATATTTGTACAATAAACTTCAACGACAAAAGGCTGGTTAAATATCCTAAAATGCCGATAATTCTACCGCAAGAATGAACTTTAGAAGTTGACGATGATAAGACTGGAAGGATTTTCACGCATACTACGGAAGATTCCTCAGAATTACGACGATTTTTATAGCAATATCGATGAATCATCAACAGCAAGAAGTACAAAATCACCTCCTTAAAGAGGTCAAGCCACTTTGTATTGGAAACGTCAATTTGACCGGCAACAAAAATTGTATTACGGAAGTGGGTATTCCGATGCCTGAAAAATAGCAGACGACAGTTAGGAACTACATTTTAACTGTAATTGTAATCCAATGTAATTCAAAGGTGAGAAATAATCGGTAGATTATGATCATCATCAACCTATAGGCTCAAACGAGGATAACATTCATTTGATCCATCCTGTCTAGCTAAATAATACCTTACTTATAATATACATACTCATACATGTATGTATCCTTGAGGTGGTATTAGCACTTTTGCAATGACTTTTCAATAGTTGAAACAGCCTCTGGGTTAAGCCGTTTAAGGGGAGGGGGAAGTCTTCAATTTTTTTGTTGTTGCGTATATCACCGAACGTAAGATTAAGTGAATGTACGTGTATGTAACTAGCCTACTCCCCCAAGGTACATAAAGGTAATTCAAAGTAATTCACATAATTAAGACTAAGTGAATGTACACGTGTATGTAGAGCCTATATTCCCTAACACTAATTATTATTTCATTATTATTACTAATATTCATGATTATTAACATTACCAATCTAAAACAACACATTAAAGAAAAGCAACTAGTCATGATAATGTTACTTAAGTTTAACACAAACAGTTATATTATATTAATCATTTTTATATGCTATTTAATTAACAGGCTGTAATTTTTGCCTAGTCAAACTTGTATAAAATATGCTTCCAGCTCGTCAAATTAACCGGTGAATTTAATACATTTCTTTGCGAACTCTTAGCCAATGGGCAACGTTACACTGACTTACATTAATTACCAGAAAATGATTCAAAGCTCCTGGGACGGCATCTAAACTTAAGACTTTGGAGTGGTACGTTACATGAGAGCAATGCCTAAACGATGTAGCATCAACCAGTTAAATTAGGTCCTAGGTCTATTGCTAACTAATTAACTATTATTACTAATTAACTAACTAATTGTCTATAGCCATTATTTATTTTTGAAAGTTTACTTTCACATTGATCATTAACACCTCAACATCTGTATCGCTTGCAGAATACTGAGGACCTAGACTGTAAAAACACACCAGACTAGATTACGCGGTGCGTTACACGAAGCTCCAAACTTAGTATCGGAGTTTGTGTAACATTCTTACTAGGCCCTGTTCAACTTTGAACTAGCCTAGTTAGTATACTAGACTATTAGTAGTAGTAATACTACTTAATAAACTAGTAACTAGTACTACTATCACTAGCCTAGGCCTGTAATTCAATGAAAGTATACTGTGTTATTGTGTATAAAGTAATTATAATGGTATAAATCACTCACTTTCATTCAGTATTTGCACCGCTCCAGCTCAATTTGCATTGCCGAAATAGATAATAATACTGTGATAGCATGGATTTATTTTTATATAATCATACAAACAAAAACCCGCTTGAAACTTGAAACATCCACTGCAAGCAAGTTCTAGTCTAGGTATAATTCTGTTAGGCTCTTGGCAGTGGTAGCCAGCTAGCTGACTTCGATAATGCAATTCTTTACTAGTTTCACTACTACTACTACTACTACTACTATATACTACTAGCAGGTTTGAGCCATTTACAAACTCATTGAATCACTACTTGACAGCTAAAGTAAGTGAAACTGAGACTCAGACGGTATATCCATTCCACGTGTTGAGAATCAAAGTGTTAGACTAGTACTGACTGAGTGTAGTAGTACCAGACGACCAGCGGACGACAGTCTGCGACCTTTCCCGCTCTTGCTCCAATTTTATTTCCCAGGTCAGTCAATGATTGGGCTCCTCGCCTCAGCCCCCAAGTCTTCACTATACAAACGTCTGCGTAGGCTTTCAAACAGGTTATTTTATTGAACGTCCGGAGATCGCGATCAAAAACTGAGGGCGGCATCCGTCTTTTGAGTAGTGCCCCTACGCCTGAGTTAACTTGTTTTCAAAACGAGTCATT
>JAODAG010315874.1:0-12117 GCA_027574785.1 Orphnurgus asper | reverse complement strand
ATGTTCAGTGGCTATTGACGGGATTAAGGCTGGTCGATACTGTTGTATCTCCTTCTAAATAACAACTCCCTGGTTTGTGTTACAGGTCAGGTCATACGCCTCATGCCTAGCATTTTTAAATGGTCATGATTTCTAAATATTTCCGTAGTAACTGTACATAACTAAAACATTGTGGAAATTTGTTTTTTCTGTAGGAAATTTTCAATTAATTTTAATATTTGAGACGGAAATTGTTGTAATATCCCATTTGTGAGAATGAAAAGGGTTAATCAAAGGTTACGGGGCATTGTCATTAATGTATCTAACCGGGGTCAATCAGAACTAGAAAGAGCGATAACGGCGTTACTGCACATGTCAACTATAACCCACCCTCAAGTATATAATTTAATTTGAAGATCAAGTAGGCATAATATGTAAATCACGGTTGAATATTCATACCTAGATGACATATTTCAATGTATTGGACGTGTATAAGTGTTGTTAATGCAGGCTATATGTAGAGCATAGTTAAAATAATAATTAATGAAGAATTCCACCAAAAGCACATCGCCCTCCCCCCACGAGATACCCAGATCTGATGTCGTAATGCTTCTAGTGTTTATCAAGTTTTAAAAGGTGTGTTTTCTATTAACAATAAAAGTCGTTACTGTCATTTAACAACGAAACATATAATCGTCATTGATGACGTTTTGTGAAAAAACATCAGCATGGTGCGTCATTCGCTATAAACAGACTAAGAAGTTAGATAGAAGGGTCTTTCAACAGTATCCTGTCTTAATGTTGAAGGGTTCACAAATACGTCATTGCATCGTATCAATACGGTAATTGTTTAACTTCCTTGTAAAAACTTTACCTGTTTACTATACTCTTACAGATTGATATTATGAATGGAATATATTCTAAAGTAAAAAGTTCCACGTAGTACCACGACCTATGGTGAACTATTTCATTGAGAACACAAATATACGCAATGCGATATTGTAAGTAAAATACAATAACAGTCGTCCGATCTATGTACGATTGTGGAAGGAAAGCTGGTCAGTTTGACGTTTGATGCCGTGGAATATGCTGCTGCTGTTTAGTTCATTCTTGGTTGGTTTACTTAAACAACAATAGTCTAAGTAAAAACGATTCACCAATCCCGTTCTTTAAACGACCAAGAAGATGGCGAAATATTATTTAACACCAAATTAGTTGAAAGAAATATTTTATTGTAAATCTGGTCAACTATTACTGGTTATAACATCATTACGTACGTGTCTGAACAGGAGAGCAATGGATGGGCAGTGAATTTTAGCTACATCACTGACACCTGATATCAGCTTATGAAGGCATTCACGGAGTGACGTAGCCACCAGTGGGAGTGGTGTCCGAGAGTAACAACCCTCTCCTCACATGTTAGTTGAAAATAGCATTATTATTAGCTAAATCATGCCAAGTGCCGTGATAGTCTTTCATGTGCATCTATCAGATTGCACTATGTATGTGTTATGAACTGGTAATGAGTTGGCATTTTCAATATATGAATATCCCATTGTCATGCTATCGTTAGTTTGACAAATTTATTGCGCAATGTGTATATAATAACTTTATATAAATGAAACTTCAAACAATGTAATAGTATTTTTTGTTTATTTAAGTTTCTGAGCCACAATTCCATGGCCCAAAAGAAACAAACTGAATGCTTGTTGTATAAACTTGAGTATTAGTATCACTCGTCAATTATGTCAATTATCCCATTCAATTATCTCACACATGGACTTTTCTCAATAGATATTTAATTCGTCAGATATCCAAAAATGTGTCCCGAAGGAAAGATAGTGAAGCATCACTGTAATCAACTAGATGCATGGGTATAGTGGTATTACACTTCATGTGTTAACGAGTCACGTTGTTTCATCGATCTGAACCAGTTACAAAACACAATTTTTAACAACTCGCGTGATAGGACCATCTTATGTACCAATGCCCAACTAGATGCATGGGTATAGTGGTATTACACTTTATGTGCTAACGAGTCACGTTGTTTCATCGATCTGAACCAGTTACAAAACACAATTTTTAACAACTCGCGTGATAAGACCATCCTATATACAATTCCCCACCTTGTCGGTAGTTCATTTGCTTGGTAACGAAAAGTAAAATATTGGTATGGTCTACTGAATATTCATAAGCGTGTCTCGTACAGGTGTCATTTCACTACGTGACCATTTTCTCCAGGTATTGAGAAAGATTTCCACATCAACCTACAGAAATGGAGATGGGACATTTTAGCCAAAACACTTTTGAAAAACATTACTGTGGATAATACTTATACTCAGACTTATCTCGCACTGTACAACCTGCTTCGTTACATCCGCCTTCGTCTCAAATTCTTGGCTCAGACTTCCTTATATATCTACTGAAGAGGGTATGGAGAATATTAGAAAGGTATTCTCCGTAGTCAACCTACTTCATTTTTTACTTCTTTGTTTACTTAATACGACCTTTGTTGCCAAATCTCGGTAAATAAGAAGGTCTGTTTCCTCCGCCGTATTAATTTAAATATTAATCGTTGACGTCTCTGTTATAGAAGAAAGTTTATTATCAGTTGGTGATTCAGAAGAAGCAAGACTGGACGAAAAGATCTGGCTCCTTCAACATGAAGACTTTCAGCATTTTTAAAGTGTATCAATTTCTATCTTTCTTTTGGACATCAGGTTACCTACTCTCACAGATAGCGGTAAGTCCTATCACTTTTTTTGCAAAGTATTTCGTATGGTGTAAGTTTAATGTACGTGTAAGTTTGGTTTAAGGTGGAAATTGGTTGAGATTAGTCAGTTGCTTTAGTCAAAGTTTAGTCAAAGTTTTAACGTAATTACGGCCTACGACTTCTGACGGACGGCCTACGATTACATGACTCAAATAAATAAATCATTAAAATTTGATGTTTTTTGCATTTGTATGAACTTTATTATGAAGTTTAATATGAAACATATATCATTTCAAACTGATTGTATAAATCTTATCTACACGTCACATTTTATAACACCAAAGTTATCAATCAAATTTGCATCCATAATTTGTCCTAAATTGTCTTATTTATGTAATTTTGAATTTGGACTTAGCAATTATCATTTAATTGAATTATACACACTACACTTTGTTAAAAAAAAGTGATGAAATTGCACCATGCACAAGTAAACGTCTGTGAAGGACTACACACCTGTCAAATTTATTTCTTTTTGAAATATTTGCTTGCAACAAAATTTTACCAATGTTCAGATAATTTTATTTTAATCCGACATCAAAACAAATTATCAACTTTAAAGTATAAGGGTGAATCTCAAACCTAATCTTTTATTTCTTAAAAATGAACTGTGCGAACTGCTGCATTTTATTTTTAGTTTAAAACTTTGTTTTAAACGAAACAATTGTAATAATAATAATAATAATAAGGTAACTTAGTCCAGGTTTGCTAGTACTAAAAAGGGTAACATGCCGTTTGTTAAACAAAGACAGTATCTCGTACAGAAGTACTATCCCTATGATAGTGTATTTTATGAATGAATAGAGGGCAGCTGTATTAATTTTTGGGTGTAAATGTACTTTTGTTTTCCTTCTAAGGACTCCCGAAATTCCGCTTTAATTTTGTTTCTTATCAAATTTTCACTGAATCGTAGTAATTTATTCCACATTCATTAACGTCTGGAGAAACAAAGTAACTTTTATCAAGCACCGTTCAGATTTCCCTATGTATCATAATTTGAAGATTCCTTTCGAATAGCGAGCGGTGACATTCAATAGTCTGCTAAAACTAGTCTAGATTGTATGATTGCAATTCAAAAATACTTCCTACGAGGTTCTAATATACCTTTGAACCCCTCTCAGTTATAATCTTGGCAAACAAATTCAAAGTTTGAGAAACATAGAGGTTATTCTCAACAGATTTATCACTGCCAAATATTATCAAGCTGATACAAAAAAATAATTGGAACATTGTTAGAACTGTTTCATTTTCTTTCTTTCTTCCTCTCCCAGAGCTGAAATATTTCAATTATTCAAGTAGTTTAGATTAAATTTCTTATTTCGATCATTAGTGATTGTCATTCATGAAATGCCATGAGAGTTGACATTGCGCCATCACCCCAGATTAAAAAATATTGTTTGTGCTTCATGTGCTGTCAAGCAATTTCAAAACAGTTGACTCTTAACATTCGGTGTACAAACGTTGTAAGTTCAACTGTCAATTTGTGACTGTCTTTCAGAAGTTATAATTATCCATTGACTTAAAGCAAATGTCTTCAGCGACACTGCAACTACCCTCAGCGATGTATTAGGTATTGTCTATTTATATCTTTTACGTTAAAGCTCCTGAGTTAAACATTTCGTAATGCATTATAATTATTGTCTTTAGAACATTTTCAGTGAAGACAAATTCAGTTTTTGAAAAATTATAAAATTGAAAGAAGATTAGATTTCAACGAAACGAAGAAAAATTTAAAGAAATAGTATATAGAACAGAAAAATTGAATAATGAACAACGTAAAACAACAAAAATGTTAATCTGTTTCATACGGAAACATATAACAACTAACTTATATTCCGCGAATATTTTTATTTCTGGAAACTAAGATTTGCTATTTTCCTAATCTGTCGAAATTTATATTGTTGGGAATTTAAAATTGCATAGTCGGAGCATTACAGTTATTGTATCAACCTCAATCAATACATTCTGCAATTCAAAAATGAAGAATGAATCTTTCCTTTTCAAATGTGTGGCGCAAATAAACAACTTCGTTACATAACTCCAATTTAACTGGGAAATTCTAATAATCTGCCAAAGACTGGCGATCTCAATTGCGCTACCCCTTAATCCGTCACTAAATTAAAGAGTTAATCTTTTTGTTATTCGAAAGGAATAACTTATTTGACTCTTACTAGTGGGAGCGTTTTACAAAGCAATTTTGGATGTGTAATGTAACCACTTTTAATTAATTTAAACTAATTTGCGACCTCAAAGCAAACATAATAGTCTGTAGAATACCGATCCATATTATAGTAGACTATTATTGTGCATAACTACTTCTTGATGTTGTATGATTTAAGATATATATATAGTCTAAACATATCTTGAATTGATGTAATTTATCGACACAGAAAACACTTAAGACATAACTTTAATCAGACATAGGTCATGTTTTCAACTCATACATATTAATCTATTATTATCTTACTTGTAAGTTTATAAAAAAAATATGGCATCAATTGAAATTGAAAAAGTAGTTTGGTCATGTTACAGTTGTTGCAATTTTCAGTTCAACAGAATATATAATAATTTAATCCTCTCTGGAATTGGTGGAATTATCAACACAGAAAATAATGAAGACATTACTTTATTGTGATTAACTACTTCATGTTACTTTGTGATTTAAGTAATAAAAATCACTGATTATTCCAGAAAATAACAGTGTTTTTGTTTTCATGAACATCATAGTGGCTGATTCCAAAATATGTTTCTATTATCATATTAACAACATCATTATATCTCTTGTATCAAACGTTTAATGTTCGAAATAGACCATGGTCTATAATTTGCTTCTCTTGTCTGCAGTGATTTAAATTCAGTAGACTGAAGTTAAAGTGAAGCTTGTAATATGAAAACTCATAAATAACAATTAGTGTAACGACTATGTAATTATGTGAGTCAAACATTTTTTTACAACCTCAAATACAACAAATGTTCAAGCTCTTGCTCTCTTTAAAATACTATACAGCGACATTGGTTAAACACATTTTGACACAACTCTGAAATATAATTACAATAATTCTACATATAGTCACGTTTGTTAGTCACATACTTTCCTCTTTCAAAACCATTTTACGTTAATACTTTCTCAACTGTTTTTAATGCAAATCTTATTATAACACAATATCAAATGGTAATTTTCAAATATTGGTCATGATATGTAAAATAATGTTCCTACAATAGTAAATAACTTTGCATTATTTCTCCTATCAATATTTGCTTTTGCATTAAGTGAGAAACACAGTGCTGCTTCACATACCAAAACGGTTGGTATAGAAGTTGATGTAAGAAACACACATTTTTAAGCAGGCTGACATGAGGAATGGTAAACAGTAAAGTAATTTCATGTACGGATTAAGACAACTACTGTCTGTTTTGAATGACAAAAACGAAAGTCGGAAATCGGGTAATGCGTCACATTATGCAGTTACAAAGTACATTTTTTTACCGTGTAGTGGCCATTTACGAAATTGTTTATATTTATGCTAGAAGAGAAAAATAAAACAATAACTGTGTTTCATTAGCTGTTCTCTTTGTTCTGTCTAGCATGAACCAAATTGTATTTTTTCTTGACCTCCCCACCCTGACGAACGATATTCTATAAAAAAACACAATATCCTATTATTTTGTTCATGTTATTACGTACTTTTAATACAATATAAATATTTATAATATCAAACCACAAAGCTAGAAAACAATTAACATAATGATTTTGTTACAGGAAATGTTCTCTTTTCGTTCCTTCTAACTTGAAAACCGAAACTTATGTTTAATTCCTTCATTCGCCATCAAACATGCCAATCAATAATTACTACCCACTACTCCCTACTCAGACTTGGCAGAAAGGGATATGAATATAAGCACGTCTCCGTAATTGCTTTAGGTTTTCATTTTATTACATTGTGTAAACATTGAAAGAACAACCGTTTGTTTCACATTGATTGTTTCTATAGTTACAGTGTTAAGGCGGTGCATTTAATTGGAAACATACAATGTTTCATCATTTTCTCTGTATTTCTATTTCAGGCTTAAAATTTCAAATATGTTTGTCGTCTCTTTGGGAAGCAACTTGCTTTAATGGATTACTTAATTCATGTGATACGGTATTGAGTTCACTGATATCCCACCGTTTGACGCAATCAAGCAATGTAACACTAAAACTCATAAATTGTATTTGTATGCAAGCAAGTGTAATTATTTTAGAAAACGCATTTTAGAAACGCATTGTTACACACAAAAAATGGTTTCCATATCCACTTTCTCTGTAGACCGTCCAATGTATTAGTAATGATGTTACCGCCCCATCTCCAGGTAAGTGCGTTATATTTTTTACAATAAATTCTGCACATCAAAGCAAATAACAACGTGTGGCCTCAATGATTGGTATTTTTAATAGTATTCTCTTCCAATTTAATGTAAGTCTCGCTTCAGTAAAAACAACTATCGCCAAGTTAGGACAGAGCACCAACAATGACTGTAGTAACACCCCAGTTTATCTATACCTAACAGGTCTACACACTCGGCCCTCCACAGCATGCGACCGGTATCGTACACCTGTTCATGCATATAACCTCCAGATTCATATATCGGTGTGCAATGTGACTGTAATTTTTAAACCTGATTGTCTCACGTGTTTTCCGTAGTTGGTCGATGATTTTATCGCCGCAATGGCATATCAGCTCATATACAGATACAATTTGGGCAGAAGCACTGTAGTGTCGAGCTCCACGTGAGAGAGCCAGGACGTCTCTGTTACTGCTCTCTAGAGAATAATTATAAGCCAAACTGGCATGCTTGAGTGTATCCAATTATAGTATCCAATTATAGTTTTGGTTCGGTTGAAGCTATGATTCTACTTTAAGACTTCTTCAAAACAATGGCCACGGTGGTATTGTTGACCAAACGAAAAGAAACCTTACTACCAAAGTGTCGTCAATGATTAAACCACATTATAAGTGACGTGACACTGAGATTTCAAATACTGCATTTCAAATGAAGCAGGAAAGGTACCTTATCCTAAAGAGAAATCAAGTTCATCTTAATGGTTTTGGGTGCTAAAGTTGCAAAACAGTTTCAAAGTACTCTGCTAGGGATTATACAAACAGGAAATGTCGAACACAATGTGGCAATTATGGTATTTCGAATATATATGAGAATATATTTACTTTGCTTGTTTCCAGAAATATTTCAAACGGTTTTGCTTACTTACACTAAACACACACACACATTTTGATACAAGAATATATTATGACAATGTTTGAGACGAGATTCTTTGCAAGATTTCGTTTAACATTTAATTGGATTTATAAACTCTAAAGCGTTCAAATGATGTAAAATACCAATATGTCGTAATTTAAAACATAATCAATAAATAACAATATTCACTCGATATAAATTTTAACGTTGCTTTTGAAATATTATTCTTTCTTTTTCTTGATAAATATTCACTCACTCCCTACATGATTGGAGAATTACCTTAAAAGCGTCGAATTTCGCAGTCGTCTGACTATTACATCCTTCTTAGGGCTATTAATAATTATAGATACTGCATGTGCGATTTCCTCTATTTTAACTGAACGATTAAACATATCGTGGGTCTAAATTAAACAGGACAGATCTCAACAGATTTCATATTAAGAAATTTTCGCAATTCTCAATATATCACATTCAAACATTGATTTGCAATTAATTTCGTCTAAAACAATAATCAAACTTGATTGAAAATACAAAGAAATGTGCGAAGCATTACAGTTTTTCCACAAACTAAATTATTATTTTTCCTCTTATTAGTGTTTCGTTACCTTCTTACATAGGTTCAACCTTTTTCTTTTACGGTCAACCTGAGTACCCAATAGATTGCAAGGAAGTTCTGGATCAGTGTTCCTCCAGTAACAACAGCGGAATTTACATCATCAAATGATCCTATGATTATCTGGAACCTTTCGAGGTTTATTGTGACAACAACGATTCTGGTGGCTGGACGGTAGGTGTCAACAAAGTTAACATACTTTCATTAATACAACGTACCTTCCTAAAAGGTCAAGCTACGTTCTTGGTATATGAGGTGGTTTCAAAATGAGTGTATTCCTTTACCATGTGGTGGCAGAACCAAATCACTATAGGTTCTATATTATTCTTTGTATTTTAGTTCCCCACCACATCTCACCTCAGTAGGAGGAGAGTATATGACTTTTAAAGGAGCCCCTCCAGTTTGTATTCTCATTGATCGTTCCTTGTACACCAATAATAGAAGATATTATATCCTCATATACATCTGTTTATCCATCTGTTTGATCTCTTTAATTTTTATTCTGTTTTAGCAATTTGTTTCCATGGGTTCGCATATTTTCTTTGTCTTTTGTTCATTCAGTGTATGTTCGACATTAAGATTACTTATGGTTACATACGCCATCATGAATTTACAATACTTAGTATCTATCCTGTTGTCACGAAGACACAATTATCACAAAAATACCTATTCAAGTAATAAGTTGTCAGATATATTTCATTGTTTTAGACTGTTCAACGTCGACACATGAACGGTTCGATTGATTTCAACCGGGACTGGGACAGCTACACGCTCGGTTTCGGTTTTTCATCTAATAATTCTGGCTCGGCAACGAGAAGCTCTCTTTCTTGACCAACCAAAAGACATATGCACTAATTATTACGATGACGATATCGAATGGGTCCTTTTTCCAAGTACATTACGACAACTTCCGTATCAATGATGAGCTTAGCAACTACAAACTAGCCAGTCTTGGACAGTACTTGGAGTAAGAGAATGTTACTGTAACGAGGGTTATACCGGGGATGGCCAGACGTGTGCAGCAAACGACGCATTCACTGATTGCCAAGACATCTACACAGCTGGTAACCAGGAAGATGGCATATACACCATAAAACCAGAAGGCTGGCCTGGGTCACCTTTCGACGTCTATTGTAATATGACTGACGGAGGAGGATGGACAGTAAGTACCAGTTATTGATCAGCAATATTATAGCCTCCCTTTAGTTTGGAATGTAAAAATCTGATTTAACAAACTATCAAATAATTTTGATCTAGACAATCATCATACGACCGCCAAATGTTTCTACACTCGTTAAAATTCAGAAAAAAAGTGCAGGTCGGTAAACCAACGTGAACATATGCTTTTTAGCACGTAGACAAGTTATAATTCTAATTTTGATTGCAACATGTGCTGCTATCATAATTTGTATTGCGTCTTTCTGTATCCCATGAAAACATTTCTTTAGAGTCTACGATCCTCATAGTAAATGCAATTGATATCTGTGTTTAATTCGACAGGACACGGTTATCTGAATAGTCGCAGTTACTTGGGTAACCTGAATCAACAGTTCTCTACAAAGGACCGAGAATACGATATTGATAGTGATTATCACTGTGCATTTTATCGTCATTCCGCCTGGTGGTACCAGTATTGCTACTATTCTTTAAACGCCGACTACAATTCCACTAGTCCTGATGCTCGCATTTCTTGGTATATTTTGCCTGAGAGTATTTACAGAAATGAAGATTCGTCCTTACAATGCGTGATATACTTTAAATGGATGTTTGGGCAGTTTGAACAAATGGAATTTATGTGCTCTCAACCTCTTCATTTCCGTCTATTTATCATGTTGAGATAATATGTTTGGAGAAATCATCGAAAGGTTATGTGGTCTATGAATGTAGAACATTCAATGACATCAAACTTAAATTCTCAATATCGTAGAAAATAAAGAACACATTAACTTGCCAACTGTGATGTCATTTATTGTTTCAAATTGCATTAATAGGAAAATTAAAATACAGATATCTCGAAAATGAAAGATCTTAATTGTGCTTCATTTTTGAGGAGTTAGTCATCTTTACATCCTGTATCATGATGCATAGTTTGTTCTTCCTTATTTACAAAAAATGAAATTCAATTGAATAGGCCTACATATACCTACCGTACCGACTATATTACATTGTTTGATGAATATTGGGTAGATAGTATTGCATAAATTATAAATATGACCATGAATATGAATCTTTGTGATTTTGTTTTCCATTTTTTCTTGCAACAGTGATGACAACCTTTGAAATGTCTTCACTTGCATTCCAAAGGCTCACTGTCAGAAAAAGTAAATCGTTTTTATCCTGAGTATCCTGATTATAAGGTAACTAATTTCAAAACCATGTTTCTTCTAACTAACCCCAAGTGTCATATAAGAAAGTTCTATAAGATCGCTTCTCTGTATTTTGGCTAAGATTATGTGTTGTATATATTGTGTTAAGGACGGTCTGCATTGATATCATATGTCTGCCTGATATCGTCATGTCCAAAGTGATATCGCCATGTCAAAAGTGATATTGTCATGTCAAAAATGCTACCGTCATGTCCAAGGTGATATCATCTTGTTGTCCACAGTGATATCGTCTTGTAGTCCAATGTGATATAGTCATGTCCAACGTGATATTTTCTTGCTGTCCAAAGTGATATCGACATTCCAAAGTGATATGGTTGTATTCAATTCATGTATTCATCTCCAAATCTCCAAAGAAATATCGTTATTTCCAAAGTGATATCGTCATGTCTAATGTGATAGCGTCATGCTGCCCATGTCCAAAATGATTTCGTCATGTGAAAACGTATATCGTCATGCCAAAACCGACATCGCCATTTCAATCATGACATCGTCATGTCTAAAGTGATATCGTCATATCCGAAGTAATATTGACATGTCCAAAGTGATATCGTCTTGTTGTCATGTCAAAAGTGACATTGCCATGTCCAACGTGATATGGACATTTCCAAAGTGATATTGTCATGTTCAAAGTGACATCGTGATGTCAAAAGTTATATCGTCAGGTACATACATGGGATACACATGTCAACAAGTAGAATAAACAGCCACGAATAAGAAATTTAAATGATGGTGTTGAAATATAAACAGGAGGGATGTGGACATACCGCTATATAAAGTTCGAATTGACTCCAATGAATATTAATCGATTGACATACTTGACAGTCTTGTAGAACTGATTACACGCAGAAGAGGTTATACACAAAATCATCAAATAATATTACTGAACATATACGATGGATGTTTAACGCCTGAATGAAGAATCCACTTATTTGCAGGATTTCAAACGACTCTCCTAATGTTAATAGTCCTTGTGGGAGTGATTCATCAGATCTTTTATTGTAGAAAAGGTCGTAATAGAGGAGGAATGCAGCGTTCCATGCCTGTTTAATTGTGTGAGCCACTCCGATTCCCATATTCATCGGCGAACCAATGGTTCAGGGTATAGGGACTTCCCCTTTCTCGTCTTAATCTAA
>JAODAG010315863.1:0-12117 GCA_027574785.1 Orphnurgus asper | reverse complement strand
CCCCACTAACCCTATTCCTCTAGCTAGGCTTCATACCATGGGTTATATGGTTTAAGGAAGTCCCAATCCCCCACTAATCCTATTCCTATATCTAGGCTTCATACCATGGGTTATATGGTTTAAGGAAGTCCCAATCCCCCACTAACCCTATTCCTATAGCTAGGCTTCATAACAGAGGTTATATGGTTTAAAGAAGTCCCAATCCCCCACTAACCATATTCCTACATCTAGGCTTCATTAAATGCAATTTACACCAAACGTCCTATCATATATTATATCATAGAATCTCGTTGTCTTACGAACGTTACTGAACTGGAAGTTACGTGGGCTTTAAGCATAGCCTAACCATAACAGTATACCTAGGCTAATTAGTAACAGTTATGCTGTACAGCATACGTTTTGAATAGTTTCAGTGACATTCACACGAATACAACAGAGGTCTAGCCGACCCTAATTCAAGCTTTATGCCTCTACTAACTAGAGGGTATGATTTTGTTTGGCTTGAGGTATAACGTTACAAGGTTTTGACTTATAAATAATAATTATTGGCCTAGGCCCAGTTAGTTAGCCTAGACAGTGCACTGCTGTTATTCATGACTTGTACAAGTTAGGCCCTACAATTCATTCAGTGCATATAGGCTAGACATAGCCTACAACCATTTTGCTGTTTGTTCAGTAAGTTCATTTTCCAGAATATTGTTATTTTGACAGATATTTTACCACAATTTTTGGAGAATTTTTTCTTAATGTATTTTTTATTAATTAGTAAGTTGTTTATTTCTAATAATTATCACCAGAACTGTTTTCTTCCCTACTTCATTTTTATATGGCATGATGTAAAGTATAATTATGACCTATGTTGCTCAGTGTGCAACACAATATAATTTCTTTGTAACTAAAACAACAATTTGAGTGTATGATGTGTTCGTAACTTCTAACAGTCCCGCGGGGATACTTTACAGATATATACCATTTTGTGCTGTTTTTTTGTCATAAAAGTGATTCTGCCATTATTCCATACAACTTTCTGACAGAAACTAAAAGAAACAATTCATTAGAGTTGATCAGCTCAAATTCTTATTATTTTCTTTGTTTTAATTAATTAGCAATTAATTTATGTATATACTGAACTTTTTCTCCCCATGGTTCATTGCGACTACTCATTTTGCATTAATGTTCAAAACCTCATTGAAACTGGTCAAAGCAGTCTCCAATAATGGTACATTAAACTAATGTAATTTTGTTATTGCTTTGGCCAGACACTGCAGTTTCAGGACTTTGTACAGTGTAACTCTATTCCTATAGCTATAGGCTTAATAACATGGGTTATGGTTTAAGATGTCCCAATACTCCACTAACCCTATTCCAATAGCTATATAGGCTTAACAACATGGGTTATGGTTTATTAAGTCAAACTCTCCCTAAGTTTAACCCTATTCCTACAGCCACTGTAGGCTTCATTAACTCAATTTACACCCAACGTCCTACCATGCAAGTAGATTAAAGACATAAAACTCTGCACGACATTGCCGACCGCGATACGTACTTCACTAAAAATAAAGAAATTGAACGATGCAAAGTATGATCTACCAGATATCAAATTTTGTTTACCGAAATGAACATCGATCTAGCATGTACAGCCCCTAGATTTACAGTACCCTACCATACGACCGAAAACCAATACATATACCAGAAATGCCGGTGGTTTAATAAAAAGGGGAAAAATGGTAACCGAAACTGAGCGTGCAGTGCCCCTGACAAGGGCCTGAACTAGAGACCCTCTCAGTCGATCTTGACGGGCTATTTGCCTCGTACTTGAGCCGGACACTCATCCGCACAGCTGCCCGGAATGCAGGATTTTTTCCCCCACAAAAACGATTCCTACCTGCGTCTTTCGGGAGAACCGCCGCGGTAAGCCGAGACGAGATGCACGGTTTTACGTCGCTGACATATAGCTTAAAGACGGACGCTGTCGACCGAATACGGCGCAGCACCGTGTAGAGGAGTCGTAAGCCATCAAGCTTTCGAGAGTGGGATAATGAAATTGCATGCCCTAGGAATCAAAATATGTGCGCGACAAGTGACAATCTTTTGGCAAGTTTTCAACGGCCCTAGTAATTGAGCAGAATGTAAATTGTAGTAATCGGGGGAGAAAATTATCGGGGAAATGCCCCCGTACGTTGTAGCACTCAAACAACTGCAAACGTCTTATACAATTCGCAAAGAGACAATATAGAGCTGCAATAATTCTAAAAGAGGGAATTTGAAAACCAGAATGCAGGACTCCATTGCAGTTCCGTTGTCCTACTTGGGGAGTATATAAATAAGATATTGAATAAATGCACACAGCCATGACAGAGGTTTCGCCACCAAGCACCTGCACCCCCAACACCTTTTCCCTTCCCAACTCCCGCCAAGAATATAAGACTATAAATATATAAGACTATATATATAAGACTAAGAATATAAGGTCGACCACCGTTCTGCAATGCAGAGAGCTATACAACGTGCAGACGGCACACATTCAAGCGCAGGTAAAGGTAATCGATAGTCTCGAACAACGTTGCCTATGGTCTTCCCGCTCCATTACCTTCCAATTATGGAAAACAAAGAAATTGCTCAAAGATCATCGTCAGACTTCCACGTTCACAACAAGCGTACGGTACATACAGTAGATACGGACAAAACTCAAGATTACTGTGGATTTTATAATGTAACAATTCAGTTAAACACAATTTATGCCTGTCACAATAGACGACCAGAATGCAAAACATATGCATCAAGGGGTTTCCGTTACCTTCTCTACAAGATATGTCCAAGTCTATTCAGAGTGGTCATTTGAGTTCTTTCTGGGTATTTATCATTCATGACAGGGGGTTTCTTCCCCAGTCCCTGCACCCATCTGCTATAAGTAGAATATCCAGAGGCTTCCTGAACAAAACCTCTTCTAAATTACAATGCACTCATTATATGATCTCACTCAACACTTTAACTACAGTACATACTGCCAGTAGTCTGTCTACGTGGGTAGAGCACAAAAATGGTAACAACTTGCATCCAAAGTTTTAAAATGGCTGCCATCAGAGTGACTGTCCCTGGTTGCTGTTAAAAAATTTGTGAGAGGAATTGGATCCCCTTTTTCAGTAATAAACCATATTCCATGGATTTTGAAATGCCTACTCAGAGCAACTTTTTATACCCTGCGAGAAGATTTACCAACTGTGCGAAAAGCCACCTTTGTAATACTACCAAAATAAATGGATCGTGAAGTTGATTGGCTAAATTAACCTACACCTAAGTGGGTTTTTTTTTTCAGCAGACAGCATCAGAACATGTTTCTGAATCTAGAGGATGATAAATAGCTTTTTCAATATCAGACTATACTGGGAGTTTCTAGTAGGCTAGTCTGGATCAGCTAAACTTTGATTTCATAATTATCGTTAAACTTACGGCAGTACGTACGGTGCCAGTCGGAAGAAAATATGGCTGACGGATCGGATAGTAAGGCATATGATGATTTGGAAAGCTATTCTGGAGGTAGTTCTAGTGGTTCTTCATCAAGTTCTGGTGACATTCTGGGGAAAATTTCTGTTTCTGACGGTGATTCGGACCAAAACCAGCAAGGTGGGCCTATAACATTAGGCCTATCCTTTGGTGGTTGACAGTACTTACACGATGTACAGAGAGATACGGTGCCTGTTCATGGCTTCCGGTTTGATGAAGATGCTGGGATTCGCGATATAGGCCTTGACAAAGATGCTTCAGCTGTCAAATATTTCATGAAATTATGTTTGCGATGTTGTTGGGAGAACTAGATCGATCACACAAAGAACAACTTGTAAAAGGAGTAGTTATTTTTTACAAGAAAGACAGCTAGTAAACATTATTCAGTAAGATACAATTTTTTATTATTGTTAGAAAAGCAAAAAGAAGATGAACCCCCCAAAAATAATACAAAAAACACGAAAAACGAGTTCAGATTTTCCATTCCTTTATATAAAATTAATTAATTAGTAATTAACTGCATATTAGGAATTAGTAATTAACATTAATAGGAATGTAGTACTATAATTAATGACGTAAAACAATGTACAGTAAACCTTTCATTTTACACATCATACCAAGTACATACAATACAAATAATCAACATCGTTATCGTTATTATCATAAATGCTTCTACATAATTATACTGTATACGAAACCAAAAAAGAGGGAAATATTCTCAGAAATTGCGGAAGATTACTTCTGGCTAGTTAACTATTAGGAGTAGTACAAACTGACGTAAGATTCGGGAACAAATTAATGTCGAAGGCGGAGCTAAAGTTTATTAATCACGTTCTGATAAGGGGTTAATTAATATATCATACAAATCACACCACACACGCACCCAAACTTTTTTTAGTTTGGTCAAGGGATGTGTCAAACACTCCAGAGAATACAATCAGGATGCTACAAAGAAAACGACAGTCGTGCCAACTCAGAAAGCTGCAATTTCTTCGCCACGATAAAACTCACATCTCCGACTCTGCAACTTCCCTGCGACAACACCATAGACAAAAAGACATCACAACAAACAACATAAAAACCCACAAGGCATATGTATCCTCTAAGAAATGCAAGGAATCATCAAATTTGGAGCAATTCACCCATACCGCAATTCTCCTATAAATACAAGTGTCGACACAAACCGGTTGGTTCTCTTAGCCTTCGGGGCTTTGGAGCACCGTATAAAGGATACAAGTCAGTCGCTGAACAACCAGCAATTAAATCCTGCCATTATCTCTTAGCGACCAGCAAAAACAAAACTAAAGACTCTCCCCTCAACTGACATCCGACGACGGGAATATTATATTATATATACGACGACACACGCTATTAGTGGTTAAGAAAGTCCGCTGGACTATACGCCACGGTAGTCCGGAAAAAAAGGAATTTTTTTTTTTCTGTCTAACGACATGTCGTTTCCATAAAGTGTTTTGCGATTGAATGGCACATTAAACATCGTACATTGCAGATATTAATTCTGCACGGTGTCAAATTAAATCATCTCCCGAAGACATTTTTAACAGATTGTTTAGATTGACGACATCCTGGGGACGACTAATTCTCTCTTTTGACTTTGCCTTTGTATGACGCTGACCAAACACTGAGACCAGTACTGTGGGGCAGACATCTAACACCATCTTCGGAAAACTATCACCGACCTATAGATCTTCAGGCTATTTGACTTGCTGCGATGGAACTCCAAGGGCATATATGATGCATACGATACATGGGTACATAATTCATGTAAGACCACCTCAATTATAGGATACATGAGTATGTATTAGTTAGGGGATAGGCTAGTATTAATATAATAAACATGTACATTAACACTATATTTGAGGTATATGCTGTATGTAAGTCCACCTCACATATATACACGAGTATGTAGAAGTTAGGGAATAGGCTAGAATCTACAGACAACATGTACATTTGAGGTCGTCTTATGTGAAGTACATACCTCAAGGATACATGCACATACTCATGTACAAACACTATACCGATACATTACCAGCAGTAGAAAAAAAAAGTACTGTGAGATTACCATTTGGGGGAGATGACAATATAAGAGTAATCTACATTTGATGTGGCAATAAACTGTTTGTAAAGAATCTGGTTAACCACAAAACACCTTGACTGTAATAAAACTTGACTTATATAAAATATAAACGTCATTGTGTAGTACTTTACCAATGAAAATATAGCCACGATCAGTTTACAATACTGAGAATTGATTACCAATTGTGTGTAGTAAGGACACTGTGTACAGTATATATACACAGTCCTCCTTTATTCAATTTCTCCCAAAAGCCAATTTGAAGGGGAAAATTACAGTCCTTTTTTTGTTGAAGAGTAGCTATAATATTGGATAAAAAGAAGCTTTGTGTAACCGACTGGTTTGGCAAAACAGACTATCAAAGATTGCTTTAAAATCTGGTTGGCTGCTCATGTTGAATGGAGGGCTAACTACAGTTGCATATAATATTGTAACTAGAAATTTCCTTAAAATATTAATATCGGTGGCACACATTGACCGTAAACTCATCTATCTATTTACGAGGGCCGGTGAAGCAGGATGTTGGGGGGGGGAGGAAATAGCGTCGTCGTCGTCATTAGCAGTCTGTTGCTATAGGACGAGGCCGGCTAACCTAAGTGCAGCGGTGAAAAAGGAAGGTTAAAATGAGCCACTTGACGACTGCGGCTATACACGCTGTACGGGTAAACCTGTAGTACGTGTAACGAGTCGTCCAATTGGCTGATTACCGGTTTTCTTGGATGGTAATTACAAAAACAGAGAGCACATTTTTGAGAGTGAACGGGCGCTACAACACGTTGGTACGACGTATAAAAAATGCTTGAAAAAGCAAAAGAATATGCTGGTAGGTATTGTAACGTGCAACAGTTAAATAAGGCTTGTTAACAAATAGTGAGGGTGGATAATCGATGAATCATTTTGCTGATCGCGGTATCATGAATGTTTATCACAAAAACAAAAGCGCGGTCGGTCGCTGTGGTGGTACGATACGTTTGGGAAATGCATGAAATACAATAAAAATGCTGGTTGGTACTGTTAAAAACACAACAGGAAATAAGATGGTTATATAAATAGCGAGGATAATTGAAGGAAAGTCTGAAAATACATTTCCAAAGAAAACTCATAATTCATACTTACAATGTATTGGAATCCTTACTGTAAGGAAGGTTGAAAAAATCATGAGAGATCACTCTGAATAAAAATTGCCACGATACTTTGATCGTGACAACGTGGCAGAGACATCGGTTGTTTCTCTTTGGCATAAGTACTGTATTCTTTGCCGTACGGCCTATAATGGAAACTTGATACCCACGGCCACAACTTTTCACTCAGGAAAAATGCGGCAACGGTTCTCCGAATGAAACGGGAGAATTGAAAGATTGAATTGCTTCCACCTAGAGCAAATTATTTCAAAATTCCGTATTTTTTATGATTGCATTAGGTCTCAAATTCCAAACCGAACCAAAGAGACAATCCCCTGGCAGTTAGTTGTCTCTCAAACGTTGCTGATATCCATAGAAGCTACCAGCGGTGAGTGTAAATCTAATATTGACATCTTGGCTGATAGATTGAGTTTGTGTTAACCAATACTACAATATACTGTAGGCGGGCAGGTATACAGGCAAAAACTGAAGAGCGCGTTTCAATGCCCGTATTTCTTTTAAGCGTCGGGCATTTCGGACGATGGTTAAAACGATCCGGGGAAGGAACCGGGTATGATAGATAGGTAGCGTCCAGACTTTCACACATGGGAATGGTAGGTTTACTGCCAGAAATCTGGTGTTATTTCCAGGAATCATAAAATTTTAAAAGGAAAATTAATTTTGAAAGATTTCACTCCCCTAAGAAATTGATGGGATTTTCCTTAAATCTGAAGTTGAAACGTTAACAAAATTATCAACCGAAAAGAGGGTCGTTGTACTTTGACTTTGTAACAAAATTTGCACACTCTACGACCAATAACGAAAATGTTTACGACTTGCATTGTAAAGCTTATCAATATCAGAATCATGCATGAACAAACAGTTCAGAGATGCATATATACAGCATAATAACTGCCAACAATAATATTGTGTTTTTACATTTGACCACCTTCTACAATCAAGTTTTTTGTTTACAGGCAGTTGTAAGCTTACGTAACAGATAGTAGACCCATCTTAAAAATTAAAGTGGGTGGGGGGGGGAGATGGTGAGGATTGATGTAATCACAATAAAAAAGAAACCCTTTGCTACCCTTTTTATTAACAGTTACCACTCCTCATTGTTTTAATTCATGTCCACCATCTCTTATGTTTGGTCTAATTCTTGCAGCTAGGGCACGACACGTCGCAGCTAGGTCACGATATGTTGCAGTTAGGCCACGATATGTTGCAGTTAGGCCACGATACGTTGCACCTAGGCCATGACAGCGTTCTTACTGTGTTTACATTCATGAATTTGTATGTTTTACCTTGCAAACCACATTACATCCAATGGGATGGCAAAAGAAGGAAGGACGAGATGAAGGACCACTATTAGATTATGCCATATGCCACGTCACAGTTATGTGAGGTGGTTCATAGTACAGTACACGAGGTAAGGGAGCATGTGTTGTAAATTTAAATGCACTGAAACACGACTTTAAGCAACCTACAAACTATTACCTATTTTCCCGGATTCATCCATACACACTACAGCAGATCGTCTTTGTCAACACCCTTTAAAAATCAATCTACATCAGTTTTCCTGGCAGAGACGATTGAAAATACTAAAAATTCTCTACCTCCATCCTAGATCTCTAATCAAAATTATTTTTTTATTTATTTTTTGGTTCAAATCCTTTCTCCCTTACAAAAGCAAGTCATTTGAAAAATTTGATGATCCGTATGGCAACCCATCCAGCGCCCCCGAGGAATCGAGCCGAGTTACTGTTGTTGAAGAGAAGATGCAATTTCTCGGCAAAATTAAATGCTTGTCGACTACACATTTGTGGCCATCGTGCAAAGAGCCTTAAAATGGTAGTTGCGTGAATTTATCCTTCGTTCGACTTAAATAATTTTTTTTAAAAGGTACACACCGTGCATTTCGCACAGCAGGCCAGGGGATTTATTGAGTCTCGTACAGAAAAGAAAAGCGTTCTAGTGTCTCCGATTGAAAGGGAGAGTGTTAATACGATGGAAAAATTGTGCCAAAATTCATCTCGGACTCACTAATGGCATATTTAATGGGTGACTGCTAGCTGGGATGAATTTATGATTAGCGAACAAGGCATGATATAGAATTGACCTTGAAGAGGATTTAAAGATGTTCGATAAATGAAGTTAGAGCCACGGAAGCTAAAACTGGGAAACTTGTAAACTGTATAGGCCCAATTATCTTATCTGTACCAGTTTCAAGAGACTGCCCTGTGGGTGATTCTATATCCCTCCTTACGTTATACTAGTTATTTTTTAAGGATAAAACAAGTACGATTGGCAATTTAATCATATCATACTCTCTTACAAGTTATGACTTCAGTATCATTTTTAATGATGGAATCCCATTAACGAATGAACATTTTCTGAGTATGATTTACCTGTAAGTCGGTATACATTCCAAATTTGGCACTTTAACATTACTTTTAAAAAGCCCAGACTAAATTATGAGACTAAACTATTTTTAGAAGAAATGCCACAAAATTGCTCTCAGAATATGCTGAGATTCAACTTGACTATACTGTATATACTGTACCCATAAATGGGTATATCCTTCACCTCAAATATAGTATGTATATATGAGTACATGAAGTTAGAGGATAGGCTAGTATCTACATACACTTGTACATACATACACAACATTTGGGGTAGCCTTACATTGAAGTACATACCCATAAATTTCCCTAGAGGGATTGACCCTCAAAATTTAAACTTTTAAAACCTGTATGACCATCATATATAGTTGTGTGTGTGTATGATTTGGGGATAACAGTTTTTTACTTTCTTGCTGAAAACTATATCTTTGCCCAAAAATTTAGTACGTTAAAATATCCAATATCCAGGCAGGTGGTTTAATTAGTAGTTACATCCATTTCTGTGCTAACTTTGGTCACGGAATTGACATACTGCAAGCTAGGGACTCCCAGTTCTACCAATGTGGATAAAGAATGCGGATACGGCACATATAGGTCCGACGTGCAGATCCGAAACAAATGTTTGCGACCAGGTTACGCGACTGGCCTACACCGCCAGTCAACGTGGCTCCGAATGCGTCCAAGCTACAGCAGACAGAGAGACTTTGTCAACAAGAGCATCTGATAACTTTGATCAGGCATTATTTGCCCTGCACGTACGGTCTATGCGCGCATCAGAGTGATAATAATTGCATGGTCAGGATGCTTCTGTGCAATTCTATTACTGGTGCACGGAACAATAAACTGCTGAGGTTGCACACAGAGATACAGAGAGATTAACTCTGTTTGACTATTAATTTACTTGCATATGAGTCATCAACGCCTCATACTGCGTACCTACACATCCTCTATCATGCCTCACAAAAACTTTCTGATAAGACAAAATGTTGCTAAAAAATCAGGCTGTGCAGCCCTGTAGCAAACAAGATGCCGAATGTAGACATTTTTTTTAAGCGTTAGTATCCCATTAAAGCTTTCCTAATTCTACTCAGACGTAAATTATGCCCACATATTTAGATATCGTTTAGCCTAATGCTTAATCTGTGGTAGGCTGTAGTAGTTGCATTGTAGAGTAGTAAGATAATATAGCATTAGGCATATAAATTTTGTACATTATTCTGGCAAGCTCTGACCAAGTTTTTGATTTGGCTTAAGCAATGTTTCACAATTTACCTTTTTTGGAGATGGATGACCTTACCAATTGTTGACCAGTTGTTATTATTTTAAGCAATTTTATTGATTTTCATGATTCTACCCTTTGGATGCCCCACCTAAAAATTATTTTTAAAACTTTTGTATCTGATGATTTTATAACTTCTGACCAATTTTGCATGTGGTTCAAGCAATTAGACTTGACCTCTGATGACCTTACTGACAAATGATCAGGTTAATCATGGATGGTTTAAGCAATTTTCAAAATTTTACCTCTGATGACCATTTCTGAACTTTGACCTCTTATTCCTGTACAACCTGTGTTGATCATTACCAACCAAAAATGTCGACCATACAATGCTGGTCAGTACCAAAAAAGTCTCTGGGAGAAGAAACCCTTTTGAAGCATTTCATGTTTTGACCTCTCTTGAACCCTAGTTGACCTTTTACCTAAATTGTTCATCAATTTTATACAATTGCCCAATATACACTGCATGTTGACCAAGTTTTGTCAACGATCGGACCGACAGTATGGGAGCAGTAGCAATTTCTACATGAGACGGACATATAGATACATTGCCAATAAGCTCCATTGACAACTTTTTTTGTGATCGCTAAGATTGATATGGTGTCCGTTGGAGAGTTATGAACATTCGTATAATAGTGAAGTTAATTTTCGCACACCTTCTTGATGTGCGTCACGATACCTGAAATGGAGAATACCTTTCCGCCATGCATGCATGGCCCACTGCCCGCTTCACATCTTGATGGTAGTCACACTCTTGCTATAGCCTTGAGAGTATAATTTCACAGAAATTGGGTCACAGCAGCGGAATAATTAATGAAACGTTCGCTACCAAGCGACAGCATTTACAGTTAATTTGTGTTTTCTGACCATATCTGTTTTTTTGTTGTGGTTGTTACTGTCAAGTGCAAATTCTTTCCACCATGCATACAGATGTCAGCACCATCATACATCTAAAAGGGTCTCTGGGGAGGGAGAGAGTAGGATAGGGAGGGGGAAGGGTGTGTTTCTTTGATTTCGTAGGTTTGTTCACTTGTCACATATTAAATGACTATAAAGCTCTAAGCAGGTCTGGAAACTTATTCTTGGAGGACACAATGCAGTGTTGTCAAGTGCAGGGCATGAATGCCAAACACGAAACCTCCAGATGGTATATTTAGAAGGCCAGGAACTGAGGATGTTCCCATGGTGGTGCACTAACCACGACGAAAGACAATGGAATCTAACATTACAATGGAATCACTTTCGATGACTACGAGAACTAAAACATTGGCTGCATACACTAGCCTACAACAACAAAAAAGCCCAGCTAAAGCTAAATCCAATATGCCTATATGTCCTATATTTAGAAGCCATTCCAAACTTCCTAGCCCTTCCTGTTTACCAGTCTATACTGTGCAAGGTATTCGTTCGTAATCTCGAGTTGATATTCAGAACCAGTTTGTACTATATATATATATATATAGATATATATATTGTCATTTGCAATTCCACATAGCTCCAGGGAGGAGAAGAGCCTGTTAAATGCATTCAAATTAAATACTACCGCCTCTCCAGCCATCCCTTCTTTCTTTCATCGACTCCATCGCATCCAGAATTCAGTCGGCACTGGTCCGTCGTCGTCCATGATCACGTGACGGTAAATAATTCCCATCTCTCAATTAACTGCTCACCCCCCCCAAACCCCCCCCCCCAATCCATAGTTCAAGTCGTGCC
>JAODAG010315830.1:0-12119 GCA_027574785.1 Orphnurgus asper | reverse complement strand
ATGTGGGCGTTAATAGTTCGTAGAATGATCCTTTTGTGTTGTATTTGTTTTTTCTCGTTTATTGTTATCATTTTAACTTTCGTTAGTTCATTTATATAAAAAACAAATTGTCCTTGACAACCAAAGAAGTTATTTTTTTTTGGGGGGGGGGATGGTATATGTTTTTAAAGTTGTTGTCATTATAAAAGCATTTTCATTTGATATTGATTTGGTCGCTTTTATATCTTAATTTGTAAAGAAAAATATGAAATAAAAAAAAAGCCGTCATGTGCACCTAGTAACACACAAAGCGTCTGCATTTATTTCCTTTTTTGTTTGCACTGGGACAGCCTACGAAAATTATGTAAACCACCCATGACAGTCCTTATCTCATATCGAGATATTCGAGCAACAGGTGCCCGCCCCATGAATTAAACATGTCTACGATATGCTGTTAAATGTTTCTTAGTTTCATTTTTCCCTCAATCACCTCCAAACCACAAAAGGTATCGTCCACTTTTGCTACCTCGAAATTGTTTTGAGTTAGTATTTTATGTAACGCTGGCCTCTGTAAGTGGAAGCTTCCAGTAGGCTATGTGGTGTACTGTCATGTAATAATGTATATAACATTGACTTAGCTATACTTTAAGATTTAAACTTGCTAAATGTCGAACGACCGTGAACTATTTCACAAGTGACAGATCCAGTTCATAATAGTTTTCTATCACCCAAAATGTTTGGTTGATCTCTACCAAGGGAATAATCAACCTACCTGAAAGTTCACAAAAGCTTTTAGCTAACAGGTATTTCATATATTCCTAGTCCTAGACCCTTCTCAAAGTCCAGTAATGTATTTCTTTACCGTAATCATTTATCGTATTAAGATACCATCTTGACAAGCGAGGCTACGATTCTTCCTTTTACCAGAGATTTTCAAAGACACTTTAAATCAAACAATCTGACATCCGAAAAGGTCTGGTTTGGTTCCTCTGTCATTTAACCAGGTCACTCTTAGGGTGTCAATCATACGAAACCTTTGAACTTCTAGTGACACTGTTCACCAATCGTATTTCGGCTTTTCATAAGTCTCTCCCCTTTTTAAGGTGATTGCCCTAAGAAGTTTGAGTTTAAATACGGGACACGAGAAGGCTCAGATTATGTAGATAGATACATACATAGCTAGAAATAGAAGTCATGATATCGAGATCTCAGAGAAAGTCATTTAGAGGCTTAACGTATCACCGGCGCTTTGTGCTTATTTCAAGTTATTTTACTAGTTCGAATACAAAGATGATGTGAGTTTCGTAGCTCAGACACTATTGTTATTGTTTCCTGTGTAATTTTGTCGGACTCTCTACGCCCCAATGAATCCAGTCCACGCAGACGGAAGACTTGCCATTTGAACACCCCAGGGCAAGGACCATACCCAACAGTATATATGCGTCACCCTCTACCTGATAGACCCTCTGTTCTTTTATCACAGACATCTCCATCTTATTTAGTTACAATTTGTATTTGTTAACCATAAATAGCATTGAAGTTATTACGAATTATGTCGAATTCCCGTCCCGACAATATCCAGGGGGAAGGGTTGGTATTGGGGGAGGGGGGGCGGTAGACATTGTGTTCCTCTAAATTACAATCCTCTTAAATTACAATTTTGGTTTACCGTCCATTGAAAGTGTATCCTCAAAATCAATATTATATTCGTTTTTTTATTGTTACGCTTATAAGCTTCTCTTTTGTTGCGACACTTACACCCTTCCGTACAGTCTTTTTTTCTCGCAGTATCCGTAATTGTTCACTGTTAATGGTCGCTGCTGGTACTGTAATTGTTCGCCAACCTCAATTCGGTGCAGGTCGCTGAAATTGGAATGTATACCGAGGAAGAAAGATGTCAGTGAATTATTCAGATGGACTTTCACCCTACGAGCATAAGGGGAAATGTGGCATACCCGAGGTACTGCAGCAGCATAACCTTGCCAGTATTATTAAGTTTCAACTAAGTAGTAGTAGTACAGTAGTAACGTTTCCTACAACATGCGCCTCTCGGCGTTTTGTTGGTAGGCCTAAGCGACACATTATATAAAGACTGTAGTAGATTAGTGTGTAGCCTAGGCCGTAATACTAGGCCTAGTACTTAGTACTAGTAGTAATAGGAATATGGTGCCATGCATATTATCAGCATGGAGTACTATTTTACTACAACTTGTCTGCAATATTAATGTAGTAAAGTACATGCAGTTAGTATATGCATGCAACAACAAACTTTTACATGTTTTACATGTGCCTGCCCAATAATAATAGGGCCAACATTAATACTATATACATGTATATTACTAATACTAGTTTAGTAACTACCACCTGACAAAACGATATACTTCAGAATTTGTTTGCACTACGAACGAATCATGACATCCATGCATGCTACGAATTATGGAACAGTTTTACTCTAGTCTAAGCATAAATCAATTCAGGTTTGATATAAAAAAGATTAAATAGATGGCAACATTTTACATGTTTGACTTTCACATGTTTTACTTTTACATCTTTTACTTTTACATGTTTTACTTTTACATGTTTTACTTTTACATGTTTTGCTTTTACATGTTTTACTTTTACATGTTTTACTTTTACATGTTTTACTTTTACATGTTTTACTTTTACATGTTTTACCGTAAGTGGAACATGTCATACCAAAACGAAGTGGCCAATGAATAAATTGTCAAAAACACTTCACTGGGTTCTGTTGAATGATGTCTACATAAATACTTTGTAGTTCTTTTGCATAACTTTTCATGATACGCAGTTTATTCTGGTTCACATGTAAAATGTTGAAATATAGAAATTTCCTGCAAGATTGCTGCAATTAAAATATTGAGTATCTTCCAAGTTTCTTCCACTTTTAGTGGAAGAAACCAGTTTCTACCAAGCGGGATAAACCACAGTTTTTTCACCTTGGAAGAAACTTGCGAACCCTGATATGTGATGTCATCAATACATAGAATTGCTTTTGTCTTCTATAATTAAAATTTTTAGATATCTTGACCAATGAGTGACGTTTTAAGTTTTAATCATCTTAATTCCATTAACGTCTTTTTCCAGCAATTTGACCCCCCTGACGTGATCCAGAGCAAAGTCAATGAACTGGTGAAAATCATCCGCAGCTCAGCAGGGATTGTGGCTCATACAGGAGCTGGTATTAGCACATCAGCAGGAATCCCCGACTTCAGGCTAGTACACGTTTGGGAATCTCAACTAAGCATCCAAAGATATGTTATAATCTTTATTCTCTAATGAACCCATTTAACATGAATGAGCCTTTGGGAACGTTTGGTTCATAGTGATGTACGACAAGAAATGATTTAATAATGTGCAGAGGGAGCTCAAAGGGAGGGGGCTGGGGGAATATAATTTAGATATTGTGACCACCCACAATACTCCAAAGGCAGTATTTATTACCAACGTTTCCTGACCCCCCACCCAATCCTCCCCAGTGGGTTCCACTTTAGAAAGTTTGAAACAACCCACCAAGGTTTGGGTAGAAAATGTTTTTATATCTGGCCTTGTTGGTGTAGACCAGGGGTTCCCAACCTTTTTCTACTAGGACACCATTTCACATTTTCGTGGTGCCACCCAGTTCCACTATACCAATATTCAACTATAATAGGTAGAGGTCACGTAGTATAGGCAAAATGAACAATAAGACATTGATTGAATGAATGATGAATAAGTGCACAATGGCAGATAACAAATAAATAGCTGTCAGTGTACAGCCGCTTGAGGGATGCATGAAGGAGAATAAAAAAGAATATATACAATAAAAAAAATGAAGCACGCTGTGTACCACGCCGCGTACCACCGAGAAAGTCCAAATGTACCACTGGTGGTATGCGTACCACAGGTTGGGAACCCCTGGTATAGATGATGGATATGGTAGCATAGACTGACGACACGTCAAATCTAAAGTAGCACTGTTTGAATGCACTGTAGAGTGAAGAGGTTTTGTTCAGAAAGATATTTTTCTTGAAAGGAGACTGGTGGGAAGTAGTAGACGGTGCGAGAAAACCCTGCCATGAATACGAGTTATTGCGGGCCTTTAATAATATGGTGTCCTTTGTCAAGAGCGGGCCATGGGTCTTTAAGAGTTACCAGCTGACAGCTGTGTTGGTTTCATTTAATTATACGACTCCTCAGTTTGCTTGCTGATTAATGTAAGGAACCTCTTAGCATGCTTGAATTCTGATTTTTCATCCACTATGTGTAGGCCTACATTGAAGCTTTTTACCTTCATAACTGTTTTGTTGTTCGATTGGCGAGCATCTGTCTTCAAAACACATGTGAAAATATCTCTTTCTTTCAATTTTCAGAGGACCAAAGGGGGTGTGGACACTGGAGAAGGAAGGCAGAAAACCTGATGTCAGTATCACATTTGACTCTGCCCGACCTACTCTGACACACATGGCCTTACTGGGCCTCGAAAGAGCAGGAAAGCTAACATTCGTGGTAACGCAGAACGTCGATGGTCTGCATTTGAAGTCCGGATTTCCAAGGTGAGTGCGCCCCAACCCTGCTCATAGGTTGGTACATAGCCGTGCACTAGGCTACACAGTAGTCTAAGTACTGTATTGTTTCCTGAGCTGTTAATTGTATGGTGGTGACTGATGGTGACTGGTAGGCCTAGTCATGTAGCCATGATATGTAAATGCAATAACTTGTTTGATACCTATGACATGTGTCATATTGGTATTTTAGGGGGGGGGAGCTGGGGTGCGGAGTGTAAAAGATACGTAATGACAGGCAATGTGTACATTACTTCCTGCAAAGGTAGATGTTTTAGCGATCTTAATACCTGACTAGCTTTGCAGTGACTAGAAACTACTTTGAAATATGTTGGGTAGGACAATGCACCACTAGAGAAAACTAACATTGGCCTTTTGAAATTGAATGGAAGTAAGTCTTTCTATGAGCATTTTACCCATATTTTGAGATGTACAGTACAGCATTATCAGTATGATTCGACGCCATTCCTTGTATGTACGCCATATATGTGCTTTGACAGTTAAGGTGTACAGTACATGGAGTAGCGAAAGAAAATACACTTACACCTCTCAGGTGTAAATAGTCCATTGAGGAGTTACAGCATAAACCGAGGCATTCTATCGAGATGTCTTACCTTTTCTTCAGAGAGAAAATGTCCGAGTTACACGGGAATATGTTCATGGAGAAGTGTGATACATGCCACAGGTGAGTAGCAGTCTTAGTTCATCCATTCCGTGGAGCCTACCACGTATGCAGTCAAGATGGCTTTGTGCATGTGTGCTTGTTCCAGACGAACGTTGTGGTATTATTGTTTAATGCAAACCCATTAAAATGTACAATAGCTTAAAACCATGCATCCCCATGACAATCGCAGCAGCCTGTGTCGGATGCTTCACGATAATTAATCACACCACAATACAGTCGGGTCATTACTAGAGCCAGATACATTATCATCCATCAAATGCCTCTATGCCCTTGTAACAATTTGGTTTGATTCTCTGCTCTGACAAATTTATGGCAAGGAAATTTCCTAAATAGCTTTTCGAACAAAAAGTGTTTGATATCTTAGGTCGACCCTAACATTTAGGTGTCATGGTGTAATATTACATTTTGTCAACTCATGACTTGGTTTTTTGTTCATTTATCTCTACAGAGAGTACATCCAGTCTACTGCCGTGCCAACGCTCGGTCTGAAGCCAACCGGGAAAGTCTGCTCTCAAATGAAATCGAGGGGAAAATGTCGGTGAGAGATTGCTTTCCATTGGTCCTACTTCCACCATTCTGTCCCTACTTTTGTTCTTTTAATTTCAAATTACCAGTGGCATTCAAAGTGATCAAGACGTATAACAATAAGTGTTTTATCTGTAATTATAGCGATGGCCAATAACTACATGGGTACGATAAATTAGCTTCGGGATGAGGCTTCATGTCAATAAGGAATAGACCGTACCTGGCGGACTGTTATTGGTGAATGACAGCCAGGACACCAATTTGGCAGAATAGTGGGACGAGACCGGAGTCAATCATTCTGCCACTTTTGGAATCGAGACTTATTCATCGTTACATTGTCCGACAAATGTGGTTTAATTCCAATAAAAAGTGGTAAAAATCATGACTTTGATAATATCGCTGAAGATTGCAACAAGTACAATAACTTGTCACCTTTTAGCCCAATCAGCATATTATTTGACAGATGCAAAATCTCCATTTCCACATTTTTTTTGTAGAAGCAACAAAATGTTTAGCGACATACATGCACATAATTAAAAGGTTGTTCTAGACTTACGAAGTGGTATGTATTCATTCACAAAATAATTTTAAAATATAATTGTTAAAACTAATTTGTTTTAACAGTGAACAAACCATTAGAAACTGGTTTATTCCCTAATTTTACGATAATGTGGAGAAGACGACAGGTACGTGTCAACAAACTTTTGAAATGGCTTGGGTCGAAGGTTTGTAAAGGTTAACTTACTGTACTTAACTTCAACGTGATGTGATGCGACTCGAAAGCAGTATAACATGAAACATGCAACGTGCACTATTAACTTGATCACCGGCTTGCTCGCCGACAAATTAACGTTCTTTTAAGACATGTCAACCAAAGTGGTGCATTAAAAAAGTCTGGATGTACGATGAAATCTGAGACGTTGCAGACACAGACTTGCATGTCCATTCACTAGCCTAACAATTGGCTTAATGTGACAGCGCCAGGCATATTCCCGATGTCGTTTTGGGCGTAATTTTGGCAGCTTTGGAACACTGTGCATTGTTGCACTCAAACATGGTCTGACAGAACAGGTCTCGATGCTCTTACAATTTGTTTTGTTATTCTTAGCCTAACCTAGGGGCTAGACTTGTATAGATAGTTTCAATCTTTTTTCCCATTTTTTCGTGCTCATTTAGTGACAGCTTCAGTTATGTTTACTTTTTCGGCTTTTCATATTGTCGTGGGAAGCATGCCTTTTTCACCAGATCAATTAATTGCCGATAATCGCAAATTTCCATTTATAGGCTTAATAATAGGAAATGTACAATAGCTGTGATTGAAGGCAATGGTTAATCAATTTCTAATGTACGTAGTAAATCCTAAAGTATAAAAACTATTAGTCAAGAGACATTAACCAATAAACATAATACAGCATTGGGACCACTTATGCGTTCTTGCACTCTTCTTTTGTTCTGTACCCCTTTGAAAAGTTTTGGTTGTAAATTTTTGGTTGTAAATATTTAGGTATCGCCTTGTAAAGACACTTTTCGTATGATGTTGTTAACAACATACTTTCTGTGCAATGTGAATTGCAAAGTGGGGGAGGAAATACTGCCTATTTTACATGTAGAGGATGCAATTATAGTAAAAGTGAAATGTGGTTTGATGTATGTTGTTCATCTTTGATCCCCTTAGTGGTAAGTTGAGAGATACCATCTTGGATTGGGAGGATGCATTGCCTGAGAGAGACCTTCAGCAAGCTGACAAACGCTCCAGGTAAGCAGGACTTATCACCCGTATTGTCTTTTGATGAAAGCTTCAAGGATTTGGTGTAGATATGAACGGTTCTCTCTCTCTCTCCTTGCCTAGACCAGTCATTCCAACTATTACCAAAGAGACAACTGGGTGGTGCAACACTGTCAAGCTTTGAGTACAAACCTGATGGTAGCAATTCAAACTTTGAGCGATATTGGTCTATTCAGGTTGCATTCCAAGTGGCCTATAGTAACATGGGGGGAGGAGGGGCTAGTGTGGAGCCTGCTATGAATGTCTTAATATGGAATAGCAGTCACCCTGTTAGGTATGACAGAAATGCCACAATGGCAACTTTACCTCCAGGCATGGCTTCCACATCAATGGTTGCCCGGGGAATTTGTAGCTCGGGTTCGGAATTTTGACTTGCTTGATTGGAAAAGAAGTCTTTATCTCCGACAGAAGAAAAAGCAATCAATGGAAAATTTGTTTTGACTGGTCTAAACTCATGATGCGACTGCTCCACTAGCTTTTAGGTAAAGCCATTAACCTTCTTGAGAGACAAGTAGTTTTATCACCAATTTTAAGTACCCAAGGAAACCACAACAACTTGCTTGGCATAGCTCAGGAACTGTAAGTAGGTTAAAAAGTTCTGTGAAAGTCACTAAGAGAAGAATACTGCCTGCACCCTGTGAGCAATCTTTGTTTATCCAAGCTGTCATCAAACAGCAATCTCGGGCAGAATGGTCATTAATCAAGCGAAATTTTTTACTGTGGTTTTTTAATGACCCAAGTTTTTATGTTTCGAACCCCATTTTTAGTGTTATGGACTGGGGGTCTGGAGGAGAAATGTTTAAGAGCAGCCTCATCCATCGTTCTGTCGTTTGGTGTCTCGACTGTTAATTCACCGATATTAGTCTGCCCAATGTAGTTTAATCCTTGAATAACAGTCGAGACTCCAAATGACCGCATAACGCTTTTGTCTCATCCGTAGTTAGTAGTCTGACAAATGTAGTTTATTCCTTCAATAAAGAGTCGAAATGACATCGTAACGGCTTTGCCTCAGCTGTCTTTTGGTCTCATAATGGATTTGCCTCATCTGTGGTTTGTTGTCTCGACTGTTAATTTACCAATAGTAGTCTGACAAATCTAGTATATTCCTTCAATAGACTCCAAATGACAGCATAACGGCTTTGCCTCATTCGTTCTGCTGTTTGGTGTCTCGACTGTTAATTCATCGATAGTAGTCTGACAAATTTTATTTTATTACTCCATTCAATTTCTATCTTTACAGGGAAGCTGGTGTATCCATTTGCTTGGGAACATCCCTGCAAATAGTTCCAAGTGGAACCTTACCCATCCTCACCAAGAAAAAAGGAGGGAAGTTGGTGATCATTAATCTCCAACCAACAAGATACGTAAGTATACAGTCCATTGTTGTTTGCTCTGTGAGTTACTCTGACATGAATTTATGGAATTTGTAAGCGAATGGCATATATGTCCTCTTTTGGAGAAGGTACATTACTGTCCCTCCTGGTTGAATTTTGGGGATGTTTTGGGCGCCATAAAATGTTATTACTTTGTTAGATTAGAACAAAGTATAATTTTTGCACTAATTGCTTTGGTTCTTCAAGATGTGATTTGTATGATTAAGCTCGGTCAGCTCCTTAGCACTCGCTGAATTGAATATACTAACTGGCAGAAATATATCGAATGGGATTGAATTCTACCTTATCTTTCAAAAAATGTTTACCTTTCATATATACCAGTACTCCGCCTGTCTTGACTGAGACAAGTTAAAATCTACCATGAGCCTCCTAAGCATAACAGCCATTAAACTAACCCAAACTGAGTTTTGTGCTCCCTGAGGAAGGTTCATATCTGTCACTCCCTCTTCCTTGTAAACTCTACCACCATATAGCCATCTGTTGTTGAGATCCTCCACTGCAATTGGTTAAAAGTTGACCTGTTATATTGCACAACAAACAGCCAGTTATTCTGTTATCTACTGTATAACAAAATCTGTGATTCTCAACACTGTTTGGGTGGTAATGGGAATAAACTGAATTTGTGAGACTATATTACTGTTGAAAAAAACCGTCTCGACTCGAGATTCGCTTTAAGGCTGGCATTATTTCATGAAGTGACTGCTGAGGTAGGCCAGTGAGGTAGGCCAGTGAGTGATTATTTCTGAACCACGCAGGATCGTTCACAAAACCACATCCACCACTCAAAACGTTTTTGTTGCAGCTTTCATAAGGTTGTTCGAATGAAATATTTACTGCACAAACGCCAGAGATGCCGGACGAGGCTTCAGGAAATGCCACGAGTACAATTTATATAGCATTAAAGGAAGCACCAGATGGTAAAATCATCCTTTGCTCTCATATTATGAAAAGGGTGAGTTTGTGAATTCCCTTTGAAGCCCTTCCTTTGACCTGGTGACACCTTTTCATCTTTCAATCTACAGGACAAAAAGGCCGATGTTAGGATATTTGGTTACGTAGATGAGGTCATGGCAAAGGTCATGGCTCAGCTTGGAATTGACATCCCTAAGTGGAAGGAAGAAACATTTAAAAATCTATGTCATGGAGGCATAACAAAATCAATTGCTACACATGGTATATTCAAGAAGAATGTTGTGGTCAAAGGTCACTCACGACATCCGGTACATCAAGATTTGCAACCAGACCTAGATCACTGTTCAATATTAAAAAATGAAGGCTGTGAAAGAACTTCAGGGACTGAAAACAAAAACATACTACCATCTGTATCGGATACAGAGGGTCGGATGAACGATGCCCAGAAGAATGGAGCCAAAAGGACCCAGACCAATGACTGGTGTGATTTAAATGCTAAGCGCCATTGTACTGGTGAATTTATTGTGAAAGAGGAAAAATACGATTCTGGACAGGGAGACTGTGGCTGAGGGATTGTTGAATGATGGAGAAGAACAGAGAAGCAGCGAACATTTTATTGCTTTCCTATCCGGGCACTCCAAGTTACAGAAGATCAGCTTGTGTTATTAATCATGAAAGGCAGAGTACACTGCACGTTATCAAGGGAGCTTTACGTTAATAGTTTCTGGACCCCGTTTCATGAAAGTCGATTTAAGCTCAATCTCAAGTTGTTACTTTGATCAATAATTCCCTTAAGATTTTTTCTTAGCTGAAGATCGATCGTAAACTTACGTTTCATAAAGACAAGCTGACACTACACATGACATAATAATCATTTTTTATCTGCATTTCGTAACCTTTGACCACCTTAGAGCGAGCTAGCATGAGTGTGCTTACGACATTGAACAGAAATAGCACAAATCCTAGGAGTAATATAATTGTGGTAAAGCTGTGCTATTCCAATATATGATAGATTTTCCTGAAGGTTCAATTTTGGTTATACTGCAAAACGATTAGATGTGGTTCATCAGGTTTATTCTTGGGTAAGGCAAATCTGTTTTTCTACCTCTAGGGTAGTGGGAACCCCATCCCCTTTGACCCTCCCGCAGGACAAAGTTTTGGCAATCCTTAGTTTTCAACAGTAGTCCTGGTCAAGACATATTGTACATTTCGACTGTATCTACACTGAATGTTTATTTTCAAATTGAGGGCACCCTGCATAGTAGGAGATTTTGAGTACAGAAAGAAGCTAGTTCAAATCAATAAATCCAACAAAGTAGTAGTGGGAATGTGTAATCAGATACTAGGTTCTCGAACAAGACTATCTTCAACAATCGCTCTTGATCCGTTTTCCGTTGGTAATATTACCCCCTCCCACTCATCAGATTAGAAAGCATCCTTGGATCTGTGCCACTGGGCACAACGATGGAATTCGATCACTACTTTAAAGTTACGTTCCATTCGTCTGGAACATATGCTTGACATCAAACGTAAGATTTATATTTAAACATAGTTAAGATTGATTTGCAGCTTGATAACATGGTTTATGCACGATAAATCATACTTAGAGATTGAATGGGCGTGGGTGAGGATGCGTTAAGCTATGAATGCATCACCTTCCTTTCTCTCTACCATTAATATGTATCAAGGTAAAATAATATATTAAAACAATTAACAGTATGTTTTCACCAAGAATTGAACACCAAGTTGACTTTATGGTACCCTATGTGTGAATAACTTCCTCTCAATTTCAAAGATCTATTTTCAAACTGAGGAAATACGGTCATTAATGTAAAGTCGGTTTTCATTTTTAGCAAAATTTGTGTATAAAATTATATTAATCCTTTTTTGAGGGAAGGGGGAGGTGCTGGGCTCAGACTCGTTTGAAGCAGATTTCACAAAGACAAAACCATAAAATCCCTACTTTGTTAATCCCACTACCACTTCTCATAGTACGCATGATAATCTTACTAATGTATGTAACACATATTTATAGGTGATTCGATTTGATTAAACAAGATTCATAAGATCAAGGGCAGTGGGGTTCAACTATAATATATATAGATATATATACATATACATATTATACATATTTATATATATAAATATATATACATATCTATATATATATATGTCTATATATATATATATATATATCTATATATATATCTATTTCTATATATATATCTATATATATCTATATTTATACATATATCTATACATATATCTATATATAT
>JAODAG010315829.1:9989-23125 GCA_027574785.1 Orphnurgus asper | reverse complement strand
ATATATATATATCATATGCTGTATTCAAAACTATACCAAAGTGATTAATTTTCTCTCGATTTGATATTTCCACCACATAGGATATTTTGAAGTGGACCCTTCGACTGGTGAGGTAAGGGCCGCTGTTCACCTTTTGCAGGTTTCGGAAACTGTTGTCAACCTGACAGTCTCAGTGAAAGATTCAGGTTCACAGCCTCTCTCTGACGTGATGTCCATCCTGGTAGAGCTGCTTCTACCGGTGTACGTGGAAGTACCACCCACTCTCACGAAGGATTGTGATTCCATAGTCAACATTCCAGAGGTATAGTGCACACTTGAAAAGATTGAAATATTTGGGTTTTATTTGTCAGCAGGTGACATATATGACAATTGATCTGGTACATGATTACATAAGATAAACATCTATGGCACGAAGTGAATAGAAGTTGTTGCACGTCGCAGACCTGTATCCCTCGGTGCATTCCATACCCTACAGCCACACCCTCATCCCTCCCTCCTTTCCTCCCTTCCTACCCCATCCACACCCTACATCCTCAAGGCCTACCTTCCCCACTTTCTCCCCATTGACAATTTTGCAACGTACACCTCCTTTGCAAATAACCTGCTTGTAGGAATTAGTTTGAAGGGGAAAGAATGAAGTTTTTCAATGTTTGTTTTTTGTTGTCCTATATACATCTAGGGTGAACGTAACGGTCAAACCATCTGCACTATATCGTCTGGAGAGAAAGTCATATACCGTCTGACTCCGCCAGGGGTGTTTGACATCAAGGAGGATGGAGCTATCACCATCACAGCCACTTCTCTGGATTACGAAACACAGCAAGAATATGGTGTGAGTATTAAAATGACTTTCATTTGACGAGCATTTGCTATAATCACGGACATTTTCAAATATTATATATACATATATATATGAATCAATTTTAAAAATATTGAATATAGTCTTTTAAATGATTGTGTGCTGATTGCGAGAGGGTATACAGGGTCAACTTAACCCTCACTCCCTCTGAATGAAGGATGTACTTGCAGACACCCAATCCAGCCAGCCATACACCTAATTAAATGTATGTGCCGCATAAATGCTACAAACATCTGCAACGATGTGAATGCAAACCACTCCCCCCCCCCATCATATGGAAAATCCCACCTCCGAAGGGCCTGTGGAAGGTTCCCATTTCCTCAGGCCAAATACCTGGCCGGAAACAGTAAACATGACCGACAAATCTACAAATAAACTAAAATATCCTCCCAATTTGATTTTACATGGAATGTTATCTCCTGTTTCCTGGGGAGCATACAACTCTTCTGATAACCGGAACATGGGCAGCTGGTTACTGGAATTATTTGCAGGATGGATACAAACGAATCAGTCAATTTATGTTTCCTTTTCAGGTGACTGTACTCGCCACAAGTTCCGCCACTATGTTGAATTCTACTCTGCAGATCCTTGTTCAAGTAACGGATGTCAATGAACATCCACCCGCATTCAAGGTAACCCCCCTTTGCATCTTTACGGAACCTGTCTGGTCTAGTTATAGAGCCTCCATGCTTATATCAATTGAGGATCATAATTTTGGATCCTTTTTTAATCTAGGGGCCTTTCTGGAGGACCTAGGGGCCTTTCTGGAGGACCTTGGGGCCTTTCTGGAGGACCTTGGGGCCTTTCTGGAGGACCTTGGGGCCTTTCTAGGTCTAGTCAAGTAGGTTGCACACGTTAGGTCACACTGGGGGAGAGTTTCCTCTGGTTTGACTTAAATATCGTCAAGTGCACTATGCCTGTAACACTTCCTTTCATCTTTCAAATGTCTAATAAAAATAATTTGTTTTATTGGTTTTCTCTGTACTTGAATATTGTGAAGTTGTCACGATATGTTTGTATCCTACATGAATTTTGTTGTCTCTCTTTGGTCCCTTTAGAGTATTATAAATGATACATTCACCATCTCGGAGGATAGTGGAGATGAATGTCCAGAGTATGTCTTTGGCGTCATCTCGGTCACCGATGAGGACGGTTCGGAAAATAATAGCTACACAGAGTTCACTCTGAAAGGTATAACGTGGACTGTATATTAACCGTGTTATCATGCATGCTTACCATACCGCGGTCTCCTGCTCTCTCCTTAACACATGGTGAACCTCACCCGGCTAAGAGGCGTATCATGTTGACCACACGACAGACTTATTAATGATTCCCACATTGGTGCTTCATCTAAAACTTGTTCGACTAAAGTCTTAAATAGGAAGTCGGGTCGCATTTATCAGGACTCGGGCTACGTTTATTTTAGAGGGACTGGTTTGTAATCATAATTACAACTATGTCCCAAGCTTACAAGGTTCCAAAGTGCTCAAAACACGTTCATGTTAATTGATATCAAAAGATGTCTCGAGGTCATTGTTTTTCGTTGGGACGTACTCGTAAAAAGAGGGAAAGTTCCCGGGTACAATTTTGTTTCATGGGCATTGATTGGTTTTCTATGCACCTCGCTGGACATGAAACACTGCGCCATTATTATAACCAACCTAACTCTGCCGTGGTCGACTTTTCTCTCTAAGCTGGATGGTGATTGATGAGAGTATATGGACAGTGGAAAACCAGGATTTCAAAAAAGGGAGGGAGGGTGTGTGCCAATTAAGAATCAAGAACTCCCTCTTTCACAGGGGAGGGAGAAATCAGGAAAAATATTACAAAAGTTATGGAGGTGAATATTATATGTAGCTTTGATTGGTATGTCTCTTCTTGATGATGCTACAATTATAGATTGATGATATTTTATAACTCAGGTGACGCCCGATTTAAAGTGAATCCGATCACAGGCGCACTCTCTAAGGAAGGATGTATAGATGTGGATGCTGAAGATGGAGTTTTCAACCTCTCGATCTCTGCTACAAACCCAAGAGGCGTCCCTGATGTACTGTCCAGCTCTGAAGCCATCGTTGTTTACGTGACGGATGAGAACGACAACTCCCCCATCCTCATCGTTGAAGGCGACGATGAAGTGACGAGTGACGAATTCATTCCCGACGTTGAACTGTTCCGCTTCAACTTCACTGACAGTGACATAGTGAGTGTTTTGCTCTTCTATCAGATCTGCTCAACTATAGCCTGGGAAACAGGACACCTCCATGAGTTGTGGCTGTTAGGATCCCCTACTTCTATTTAGAACCCAGTACAATAACAAACCCAGAAAGCCGGACATTGTCAAAGGTTCCGGCTTTCAAGCAGAACACCCATCTTGCTAAGGTGTCCTCCCTTAAATCTTTCTCATCCAGATAGTCCATATAGCCCAATAAAACAGGTCGTTAAAGCCATGCATTCCCAGTGATAAATAACCCTTCAATAATCACCGTTTTTCTGCTCCAGATCGCTTTTTATGTAGAAACAATTAACACTAAAAGATAGATAAAGAAACGATACACAGTTTGTGTCCTATTAGTTAGTAATTATGCTATTAGCTAGCTTGGCTTACCACCTCTTTCCCGGCTCTTGGAATATATTTTTTTGTTTCTCCGCCGATTCACAGAGCGAGGGTAACAGGGACAGCTTATACAGCCATTATTGTTCAGATGACGCGTGTGAGGAATATCTGGACTTCTCCGAGGAGTTTGGTACAGTGACGACCAAAAATGTCCCACCAGTTACTAGCGTAGAATCAGTGGTAAGGAAATCTTTTTTGTTCCAGATCATATGATCCTATACTGTGCATGATCATAGAATTTTACAGTTTAAATTAATATCAGCCAATTATAGGTCTCACACACACTGAGAAAGGGAGGAAAATTTATACTTTTCTCGGTGCAATTAAGTTTCTGTTGTTTGTGGTAGCTGCCAGACGTAGCTCCCATGCATATGTATGGACTGCTTGGTGTTTTCCCCAAAAATCGACTGGACATTCCAATAATTTTTTTCAAGACTTCTTACTGGAGCTAAACCATTCCTAGACAATGTTGACTTTTGGCCTCTATAGTCATGTATGCAAATCCGATTAAGACATTAATATGACATTAGGTTGAAGCTTAATTATTTCCCTGGTTATTATTCCACGCATTCATTTTCAAGCTTTGATTAAAGTTGGTGGCATGCCGGGAAACTACCCCAGCCTATTCAACGTTAGTGTGTAAAACATAATTATAGCAGGATTTATCGTTTGGAAGGGAATTAACCAATTTAACTATCTTAGATGAAAGCTGATCTGTAGTGTATATTATGCGTAATATGTATCTGTAAATACTCTCGAGTTTATCTCTAAAGGTATCTTGCTCTCTGTAGATCTTAATGACCGTGACCAACGTCGCAGAGCCGAAACTCTCGGATTCCCTGCAAGTCATTTATCGCGTCATAGAGTTGGATGATATATACTTCCCAGTGGATATCCAGTTTCAGAGGTAATTTGATAAATTAAGTGTTCTTCTCCTTCTCAATTGCAGTTGAAAATCTGCGAGCACCTCTTGCCTGGCAAATGTTTATTGTTAAGGAATTGAGTTTCTTTCAGTTAAGAAGAGAATGTCTTTACTGTTCTTATACCGTTTCATATCCATTGAGGCCATGGAATAACCATGAATGATCTTTTCGGGTTTCAGAAATATCGGTTGTTAATTAAACACAATCGCAATACATTCAAACCTGTTGATTGATTATTTGACCAAAGATGTGAATTTCCGAAATTGTTCACTGGATTACATCGTTTAGGACTTTTAGGAAAAGTCTAACATATTTACGTATGCATCCAGACATGGACAATTCTTCAGACAGATGGAATTAGGATCATTGATATTAACATAAATATTATACAAGATACAACTTGTTACGATAATAGTATCTATTTTGAAGGAACTGTTTCTCCTATGACCAGATCAAATTGAAATTTCTTTTTAGTGTCAGCATCGAAGAGAATAACGGCACTTCTCAGACAAACATTCTTGGGCCTGTCGGAGTAGTTGGCGACGTGGAGTATTCCGTACTAAATGAAAATGGAGGTAACATTCAGTATTTCGCTCAACAAGTCGAGCTATATGTTGGGATGGAGTGAGCGGAGAAATGACATCAACATTTTGAAACTGCTCTCATTCATGTGCCCCTAGCTTTGGAGGCAAGACTTGGGCACAATGTTAGGTCTGTTTGGGAGATTGAGAAATTTGTAAATAAAAGTGCAAATGTGAATCGTTAGTGAATATTCATTATCTTTCGATGTAGCTGAAATAAGCATTCCCCCATAATAATTATGTAGTACCATGAACATTTTGCGAATATCGAGATGTGTCAATGTTTTATTTATTTATATTATTGGGTAGCCAGCCCAAAAATACACCATCTCTAATGAAACCATGAATAAAGCTCTAAATTAACATCCCTATCTGGAATGTAAACGGTTGTGTCATCGGCAAACAAAATAGACTGTAAATTGCCAGATGGTTTATGCAAGTCGATAATTTAAATATATAATATAAAAAGGACAGGACCTAAAAACCATTGTGGATCTTTTGGACAAATTGCTTACGATTCAGAACATTTTAGCCAAGCCACGAATGCCATATATAACCATAGCTAATTGGAAGAGTACAGTATGATTATACTTGTGTTGAATGATGTGGACATAAACAACCGTAAGACCGTAACTGATTCTTTTTTCGAAGTTGCACACGATATCATCAACGCTTTTCATTGTGTAAGTCGAATGACTGTTGGAAAACCTGTATTGCCTAGAGATAAGTTTCATTAAATAAAAGACCAATGCCTAGCTATTATAAGCAAGTCACAAAAAAAGATTTTGGATACAGCACAAGCAAGACAAGAGTCTGGGCCAAAGTTGGATATAGAACAATCTTGACCCCTTGTATTGGTATTGGGATGATCCACTTTTGCTATTTTGGTTGTTTTTTTGTACCAGTCAAAAAATATAAATTTATAAGTGTACGCGTAAGTGGCCAAACAATACAACCGTAAATTACATGGCTGCCATCATTCGTAATTCCATCATTGCCAGGTGCTTTGCCCTGTATAAAATAAAGCGGTTATTAGTTCTTCATCACTCATAGGAATAAAAACATAAATTTTCAGAATTACCTCTACATCACTAAGATAACTTTCTCACGTTTTGGTTGGTGACTTACTGGAATGTTTGTATAATATTTGAAGAATTTGTGGAATGAAAGGGTCTTGGATTTGGATTCATTTTGCTTTCTACATGACATGATATGATAAGAACAGAACTGCCACCTAGTCCCGTGGGACTTTATGCAGTTGGTTTACTTTCTACAGAGTGCAGTGCTCTCTTCATAGCTGAGCAGGCATCCAGCAGCTACTTAACCTTGACATCCTTGCAAGGCCTGTATTTTGATGTTGAAGGCGAGGTGATAATTGTCACGATTATAGTTGCTACACCGGTAGATCCTTGTCATAACCAAGCCAGGAGGACAAGGCGGCAAAGTCAAGGTACGTGGAAATTGTTTGATATTTTTTATTCTGCTTTAAGGATAGTCCTTGGTAAAAAAAAAACATATTTTTGACTTAATCTAGATTTAAGTCAATTTTGGTTCGTGCAATTTGCCTAGGAATCTTTTTATTTCGAGATACTAATTAAGTTGCATCAAACTTAACTTGAAGTAAACAGGTGTGATGTCATAGTTCGATATTGGCCAATAATAATACACCCATTTCTACTTCAAAATTGCATGGATGCATCATGTGATTGTGTATTATCATGTGTATTAGGACCAGAATGCAATTTCACCAGGATGCTCGAAATATGTTCCTCATTTATCATATCAATATAAATGTTGGTTTGGAGGCCCCAAATGTTGTCATTGTTGTGTTTCATCTCTACCACAGTAAGAGTCACTCTGATTAGTTCAATTAATTAACTGAATAGAATATTTCAGATTGATTACATATTGTTATGAAGGTTCATGCTCTCCCGCGTACAGTAACTAATTCAATTGCCTGTATAGAATGTTAGTTCATTTACTGACTGGTATCCTTTACTAGGTTGAAACTCTACCACAATAACAGTCACTCTGCATAGTTAGAATATTTCAGATTGGTTACTGATCGTTATTCTTTGATAGGTTCAAGCTCTAGCTATCACAGTAAGAATTCCTCTGACTATAGTTCAGTTACCTGCATAGAATATTTCAGATCGGTCACTGATTGTTATTTTTTGATAGGTTCAAGCTCTAACTATCACAGTAAGAATCCCTCTGACTATAGTTCAGTTACCTGCATAGAATATTTCAGATTGGTTATACTGATCGTTATTCTTTGATAGGTTCGGACTCTACCACAGTAAGAATCACTGTGACAAACGTGGATGACAAGAAACCGCGATTTGAATCCTTTACATTTTTTAATGATCCGTCAAAAAGCTACTATCACGGTATCCATATCTCCAGGACTCGAGGGGAGCATGTATATGACTTCTCAACCTCATCTGGCAGGGTGAGTAGTACCCTTTATATTATAGGCTAATGATTACTATGGAATTGTTTAAAGGTAATTGTGAATTAAGGAGGCATTCTACTGAAAACTCTTATACACTTAGCGAAAGGAAAATACCTTCCATACCTGCCCTTAATTGAAACCATTTACCACTATGTTTGCACCATAAGTGCTTAAGTTTGACAATTCGGTCTATTCTTGAGAAGGGCAAATCTGTCTCGCAGATTGCTGGATTTCTTGCACGTAATAAAATGCTGAAGGAGAAAAACAAAACAGCCTCTGACCTTGGCAGCCAGTCTTTGCCAGAGCAACTGACTGGTCAGAAAGTGCCAATTAACTGTTCCTTGAGTTATGCTGTTATTTATATATATTATATTTGCGTGCAACTTCTCATCCTGGGTATGTTAAGGTCTATATATCCCACCGGTCTTTGATAATAATTATTGTACGGAGAAATTTGCATTTGTTAACATAATTATCTGAAAATTGATCTGCAAAAGGTGATCGACCCCGACGGTAGACCGGAGGATCTTACGTACTCCAGCAGCGACAACGACCTAGTGAAACTATCAGACGATGGTGGAGTCATCCTCGACGATCACCTGAGTAGGACGTATGCGAATCATACTACGGTTGACGTTTCCGTCATTGTCCGAGATGGTGCCGGGGAAGATAATGCTCGTTTGAGAGTAAGTCGTTATCTGCAACGGAAGTACTGAACGGTTCAGGATTTGACCAGTAGGGGGTGGGGGTGAAGTTATATTTGAAATTTCAGCTCTGTTTCAGTTATATTATCTCTCCAGATTTTCTTGAATAAATAGGCATTAAATTCAGAATTACTGCCCTCATCAATTGCATCATGTAAATGTTCTTGTTTCTTGTTCAGCATGATCTGCCTGTGAATATTCCACTCAGCTGGTGAAGAAAAGCTACCGTATTATATATATTATTAAAAAAGGCCTTATAGACTTGTTGTTGTAAGAAAATATTGCCGAGTCGTTAATTAGAAAGATGTCGAGTCTCGTTCGTTTTAAGAAAAGGAATGTTACGTCGTCCAAGAATCGCAAAATTTTGCAGCGATGTAGTCGACGTTCAGGTCTTTGGAATTAATTACGTAACTATATTTCCCCATGAAAGGGTTAATTGAGTCTACTTCTCCGTTATTTCTATAGTACCATCGATGCGCTCTGTTGGATTGGTGGTACGCACCCTGTTTTTTGTTGTTGTTACGTATCATTTATTTTTTCTCTCTTGCCAGCTCCGTGTGATGTCGGACGAAGACTTATTTTTTGCCGTGTTTGACTGGGGCAAAGATTCACGTGGAGACACGTTACTAGAGTAAGACCACATTGACAAATCATTCTACCCAGCTAATTCTCATTACTTGTTGATGTTTTGTTTCCTATTCTGAATGCATCAGGAATTACCTTAGACATTCAAGTTTCGCAGCATGTATACGTACGTGTATGTTAGACGACTAGTGTTGTACACGTGATATCTAGAGAACTGAAAGAAACATTTCTGTCCCTTTTTTGTGTGTGTGTCTGTGTATCCAATGAATATTAGTGAGTTCGTGGTTCCCATCATAACTTTGAAAACGCAAATTGATATTTCACCATTTGATATCGTATAATCTTCATATATTGTATTTGACGTGCTGGTAGACAATTATTGCAACATTGTCTGTGCCATTTGATTTTGCTTTTTAAAACTTCAGCAGCTTGTAAAACAAACAAAAAATCCAAAGATCAAAAAGTCGTTCGAGGTTGGGACTTGATATACAACGATGTATGACCCATCAGGAAATCTACGATTTTTTGTTGTTGTTGCGAGGATCTCACATACGTTTAATAAGTGTGCTGGGAAGATATATATTATTCTCGAGGATTATGGACCCATGCTGATTGTAAAATTGATAATCGTTCTATACATCGTGTACAGTACAGACTCGTACGAGAGGCTACATCATCGTTAGGGAGGATGGCTCAAGATCAGCCCAATCGATGAACGGGATCCGATATGATATGTAGTTCCTTTATATATACATATAATTATTCTAAAAAAATTTACTCAAATGTGGCGGTCAATGCAGTCTGTTGCACATTCATCCAACGCAGGCGTCTCTCCTGTGAAGGACTAATTGGCATAAATCTTTGATCAACAGAAATACCAATACTTGCTTCCCAGATGAAGTTGTAGTCTTTGCCGAACGTGCCGTCAAATCAGAGTAAGCTTTGCGGAACTTCATAGTAGTTTCATAAGCTCCCTTTAACGGTGACTGATATTTATAAATAGTTGTTTGCATCGTACGTAGTTTGTGGTCGTCATTGATCTTCTTAATGTGCTGTTACATGTGGAGTCACGGCAGACGTAGACACAGCTTGTAATTCATGTAAAAGGTATATACACCCTTTACATTCGGTTGAATTTGGCTGGCCGATCTTTGCATCAAATTATTCCTATTAAAATGGTTCCTAGACACTTGCAATTTACACCTCACAACGTTTGTCAAGTTTGCATCACACGATCGTAGTTTGATGCAGGATTTTAGAGTGACGTAATTAAGGTTACAGCTGATAACGTACGTTGTATACCCACTACTAGGAGAGAACATGAGACGGTTGTGAATGTACAGGCAGGATATTTCTTATGGTCTTGATGTGTCATCAAATATCATGCCAAGCATCTAATTATTTTGGGACTAATGTTTTGTATACCATTCAGTCATCTGAATGTGTGACCATGTGATTTTGAACGACTTGAGTTGACTTGAGTTGGTTACATTCTTTGAGGATCGAGCCAGTGTTTTCAAGCTTCAGAAGGGACCCGCGTCGGTGTATAGAAGAATTAAATTAGAATTAAATAGTCTGCCTGAATCAGTAGTCTGAGATGAGTGACAATGTCTTTTATTATTATATAGCTATAGGTACTTTATCTCCATGGTGGTAGAATGTCATGCCTGGTTGGGTTATTGCATGAGGTTTTGGGTCCTTCGCTTTCGGGGTCTATCAATGTGGATGCATGTCCTTCGTTGCACTTTCATGATGAGTAATAATTAAGCATTCTGAAGTATTTTTGACCAACCATTGAAAATTGTCTCTTTGCTAAACTTTTCTCAAAACCGATCATATCATATGACCAGTTCTTTCTACGTACGTAAGCCAGCCAGGGTGTTCCGTTCGTATCATTCCTGACGAAAACACTGACGAAAACACTTAAAACAGCCCTTTGCGAAGGACCAGTATAACACCCCGACGTGTCGTTATTTATTCTCACCTAGACCGCCTAGTCAATCCGTCCTGTGGCTGTATGCGGTCAACATCACCGATTTCATAGACGTGGAAACATTTGAATTGTAAGTCCGTAGATGGTGCTGCCTTGGTACGTCGCCGTCTATTTCACCACTTGTCATGGTGATCGACGTAGACTGAAATTTGAATGAAGCATTATAGACCTAAATGTGTCTATGAATACCTAGCCAAATTATGAAAAATTACTAGGTAATTTCACACTGTCATCTGCCATTGTAAGCATTATGCAGATCGAGTAATCGACCATGGACAGGGATCTTCTGCTTCACATAAAGGATGGGAGTGGGGGTTGGGTGCCCATGAACAACCAATCAAAACCATATCAAATATTCTGCCATATTCAAGTATTTTGCCAGGAAAAAGACGCACCCCTCAATAACCCCGCGATATACTTGAACTGGAACCATGCTATTTCATATACCAATGGCTCATAACTAATTTAAAGCATTTGAAATTCTTCCATCTCTTCAGTTACTGGACTACAGAATGTAATAAAACAACGGTTACGGTGAAAATGACATGGACCGTTAGTCAGATTGTATTGTTTATATTAGCCATCATGATTCTGATCGGAGCTATCATCATGATACTAGCCCTCCTCTGCAGTTTCAAGAGGTTAGTCATGCAGAAACCAAGTCATCCCTATAGTCACCTCTTTGTTCGTAGATCCCAGTTGGTAATTTGGTAATCCTTTGATTCGCCATCTCTTCTGCATATCATTGAAGCAAATTTCCAGCTGGGCTTGAGCATGTTGTGTATGATTACATGATACTGCATGTTGTAAGATTACAGGACTAATGAGTCCCTATGTTATCCTGTAACAGCTAGCTCTGCACCATCTGAGTAATCACTTCTAATTACTATGCTATAAATAGACAAACTTAAATCAAAGTTGGCATGGCAATTGCAATAAACTAAATCCATTCTGATTTTTTTTTCAGCCAAGATCAGTACCAATATTCAAGTGAAGAAGGAACCACTGATATGTATGTGTTTCTTGGCCTCGTTTTATTGCATGATATATGCTGATCTGTTTCTGTATCTGATCTGTGTTCTATGAGCTAGCTTGTGAATGTAGCATCAGCATCAAATCATTTGTAGTATCTATTGTAAGTGAATAATAAAACAACTGACATGTATGTGTTTCTTGGCCTCATGTCATGCAAGATAAATTCTGATCTGTTTCTAGTTCTGTATTCTATAAGCTGTAGCATCAAAATCAAATCATTTATAGTATATATCGTAAGTGGTTCTCGACGTGTGCAACCGAAGATGCGAATGGTGTTACTTATTAATGAATCAGACAGCCAGAGGCTGGAAAAATCCATTTATTAGCAACTAAAAAGAATGTCAGATCTGCTATTAGTATTATCATGTTGCTGCACGAATCCACAATAGTGTAAATATTATAACGTAGCCGACCTACTTCATTCTGTTTTGATTTTCAGCCAAGAAAAAACGTTAGATAAGGAAGACAGATATGTGTTTGGTTTCCTCATCTATTTTATAATAACTAGGTTATAATTGATGAAGTCATAACCTGTAAAAATGTAAAAGTAGATAATTTGCATAATAATGTTAATAGTGCCTGCATGTATGACAAATGGTTCAACAGCTAGGCCACAAAAAACTATGTAAGATAAGATGACATGACGCTGCAGAAGACACAACATTTAGATTACATGACATGATGTAGACCACACATGACACAACATTTAGATGACATGACATGATGTAGGCCACACAATTTGACGCTGCAGATGACACAACTTTTAGCTGACATGACATGATATAGACCACACAATTTGACGCTGTAGATGACACAACTTTTAGCTGACATGACATGATGTAGACGACACAATATGACGGTGCAGATGACACAACTTTTAGCTGACATGATGTAGACGACATGACACGACGCTGTAGATGACACAACTTTTAGATGACATGACCACACAATATGACCACACAATATGACACTGCAGATGACGCAACTCTTAGCTGAAATGACATGATGTAGACGACACAATATGACGCTGCAGATGACACAACTTTTAGATGACACAACATTTAGATGACATGACATGATGTAGGCCACACAATTTGACGCTGCAGATAACACAACTTTTAGCTGACATGACATGATATAGACCACACAATATGACGCTGCAGATGACACAACTTTTAGATGACACAACTTTTAGCTGACATGACATGATGTAGATGACACAATATGACGCTGCAGATGACACAACTTTTAGATGACACAACTTTTAGATGACATGACATGATGTAGACCACACAATTTGACGCTGCAGATGACACAACTTTTAGCTGACATGACATGATGTAGACCACACAATATGACGCTGTAGATGACACAACTTTTAGAT
>JAODAG010315807.1:0-12122 GCA_027574785.1 Orphnurgus asper | reverse complement strand
TTCGGAGAACCGGGTGCACCGCCCCGCCCCCCCCCCCCTCCCGCCGATCGCTACACACTTCCATCTTGGTCCATCGCATGTCGCACCAAGCAAGACACGACTAGTACTTCAATCTGAGGGCTCGGTGAAGTCCGGCCAAAGTCTGCCGTTTATCTTAACGTTTTTTTAAAACCCGCAACAAAAGAATGGTGCGTCCAAAATGTGCTAAACATCTGACAATATAACAATTATAAACTAATCACTTAATATTGTCAAAGGTTTGATTAACAATGCCACTATGTGAAAATAAGGTTAAAAGGAAATATGTACCAGCAATAACACCGAGGTTACGAGATCAAGAATGCCACAAAATGCTACTTGACCTAAATTTGAATAAATTTGACCTAAAATTTAACAAATGTGACCTAAAATTGAACAAATTTGACCTAAAATTGAACAAGGAGCTCTGAAGTAAAAGTGATTAAAGCAAAACTGATGAGTTGTAAAGTGTATGGTTACACCTACCATTTCATTTGCAAGCACATGAAAAATATAGTTGTGAGGTATTATTTAAAAAGGGAGGAAAAATGGTACGGTTTAGAACTAAATTGCAAAATAAATGGTGAGAATACTACAAATGTCCAAAGGTTTGATTAACAATGCCACTATGTGAAAATAAGGTTAAAAGGAAAAATGTACCAGCAATAACACCGAGGTTACGAGATCAAGAATGCCACAAAATGCTACTTGATCTAAATTTGAATAAATTTGACCTAAATTTGAACAAATTTGACCTAAAATTGAACAAATTTGACCTAAAATTGAACAAGGAGCTCTGAAGTAAAAGTGATTAAAGCAAAAATGATGAGTTGTAAAGTGTATGTTACACCTACCATTTCATTTGCAAGCACATGAAAAATATAGTTGTGAGGTATTATTTAAAAAGGGCGGTTTAAAAACTAAATTGCAATATAAATGGTGAGAATTCCACAAATTTCTGCGAAAAATAATTAAAAAAAAAAAAAAAAAAACCAATAGAGTGCCAGATTAGTTTTAACACTCCTTGAAGTTTTCAATACCATTGCCCTATGTAATATTTGTAATGCCAGCTGTGACTTTAATCCAAGGTTTTCATAGCCTAGAAGTTCTGAAACACACAAAGTCCATCCCCTTAATTAAACCAGCAGCTTTTCCCTTAAATTATGAAAGCTGAAATGAATAACACGATTCCAAGAGATGACATCGTCCAAATCTCTGGGAGGCACGCTGTGGTGTTAAACGATGCCACAACCCGGTGAGTTTATCGTTAGCCGTTCGGGTCTAGGGGAATCTATCTCCACATTTTCACGCCAAAGACATTTTGAGATATAAGAGAACAATCTAACACTTTTCACAAATTTTCTTTCTGTTTAAGTTGGACCTCGGGGGCAAAGTGATTAAAACATCTTTAAAAACTAAAGTTGCTCTTTATCCGTGCATGGAAGACAACTTTCCTTCCTTGAACCTCCATAATTAATAATTACTACCTGACCTATCTTCTTCTTTCACACTTTCATTTTTGTAAGCCAATTTAAAAAATTATCTACGCTACTCAAATTTTTTTTCCATCGGGCATGTTCAAAATAAATTGAAATTTGGAATCACCTGCCGGTTTAGTTGGATCGAAGGTGTCCGCCTCAAAAGTAAGGGAGACGTCATTATCGCTTTTTTTTTAAAGGTCCGTCAGAAAAGAAAGGACCTCGCGTTAATGAGTGCCCGGCCACCAAGCGCCCCCCATGCATGTCCGCGCCCCCCATGCATGTCCCAGCGGTTTTGAATAAAACGACGGAGATAATTCTGCACAATCCTTGACCGAAAATGCTCGAACCGCGTCGACCGTTTCCCACGCTCTCGCGCACCATACCTTCTTAGCCCACGCCTGCCGCTTGCGGTCGGGGTTTGCGAGCTGCCCCGGGGTCAGGATGTTGGCGTCCGTGCGGCCCGTGAATAGGCCCGGTTTGCTGTCCTTGTTGGCCCAGTTTTGAAGCTGACGAGAGAAAATAGAGGCAGGGCAAAATGTCAAAAACCTGAGCTTTGAGAATTCAAACTGAATTTGAACCCTAAACTAGTTGAAATGTCCAAAGTTGTCAGAGCTTAAATCCTGCGAGATTGCTCTGGAGACTACGAAGGATAACTTTACACACTAACAATAGTGAAGGCACAAACAGTCACGTTGACCTTATCAACAAGAAATGACATGGTGACCTTATCAACAAGTGACATGTTGACCGTATCAACAAGAGTGACATGTTGGCATTATACAAGAAGTGATTTGTTGGCATTATACAAAAAGTGATTTGTGGGCATTATACAAGAAGTGATTTGTTGGCATTACACAAAAAGTGATTTGTGGGCATTATACAAGAAGTGATTTGTCGACCTTATCAACAAGTGACATGTTGGCATTATACAAAAGTGAATTTCTTGACCTCATCAACAAGAAATGATTTGTTGACCTTATCAATAAGAAGTGATTTTGTTGCCGACATGTGTGCTTGAATTTAGTTGGATCATACTTAAACTTGCACCAAATTTCTAAGTGAGATGATTTTTCCACCTATTGTCTTTCCATCTGCAAGTTTAGTTCTCCCTAGTTTGTTCTTTAGTTCTCGCAACCTTAATTGTGTCCACCCTTTTCTGCACATGTCCCACACACCCCTTTTTTTTCTATAATTTTCGTCTTACAGGCAGTAGGCACTTTCCTCCACAACTGTCCTGAAAGCATTTGAGTCCCTGTCGCCGACATTTTCTGCTTCAGACAGTTGAAAGATGTTTTGCACCTTCAGTTTCCATGGCAACTGCAGATCCACTATAATTAAGTGCGATACACCTTCCATGTCCTATACTTATCCTTCTCCCAAATTTTACATTCTTTGCTGACCGTGGACAGGACCTCTGTATCAGGAACCTTTGTAGTTGTGGCATCAATGGCTGTGACCACACCATGAAGTAAACTATGTCCTCTCTGGTGCCACGATCCATCAACAGTTACTAGCAATTCAGAGCTTTGCACACCCTTCTCTTAGCGTTGGGCTGATTATCGGGCACCGGACGATATTGGCGTTATTGGTTGAATATCGGTATCGGCAAAATTTGTACTCATTGCCAATAGTCTCCAACCGATATTGAACTTTCCATATAATAAATATATTATATATTTCATCGTAGATTTGTGCAAACTAGAGTCACACAGTACAGTAGTCAAACAATATTTATTAACTGTCAAAGACAGGATAACCCCCAAAATGATTCCTTACAATGTTTTTACGATAAAGGTTGCATTTGAAGCTCAGCAGGCCGGAATTCCCCGTTTGAATGTATTGCAAACACGTGGCATTCTAGCGGGAGAAAACACAGACATTCAATGGCGAGTTTTCGTCACATGTGGTGGTGGGATATTATTTCGGACGTAATAGAGAATAACAATAACCAATCAGTCTTGCTTAGCGATGATGTGCGGTTTGTTTATCAGAACATTGCAATGTACGAAGTAGACTAGTTTTCTAGGCTACTGTATAACGTAACAGGCTAACGTTAGAGTGTCGTAGTTGACGAATATTTACACATTGGTAAAAGCAATATCAGAAGATTGGAGACCTTTTTGCCGATCCGTGTTGCTGCTAAACTATCGGTCCGATCATAAAGTAAGGTACAAAACTCTTGACAGACCCTACCCTTTGAAGTGGACAAACAAACAAAATGGGTGCATAATGTATGGCTGTACATGTGTTACTGGCAGTGGCAGGTCCGGACTACGCGCCAAAACGATACAGCATTTGTATATCGCGCAAAATGACCTTATTACGGAATATATGGAATAAATACAAACCCAAAATAAAAATTATTCTGCTAATTAGTTGAACTATTTGTTATGTAATAATGAAGCAACACTAGAGGCACAAATAAGTTAAAAGTTGGTTTACAATATCGGTAATACGGTATCGGATCGGCCGATATCGTGATTGAAATATCAGATATCGACCAGAACAGATATTGGCAATATCGGCCCAACCCTACCCTCGGAGCATTATTTTTTAACTTCCTTTGACATTCCTTCCTACAAATGCATCTGTAATGCAGGAGAGCCTGTCATGAAAAGAGCTCTTACTAGTCTTACTCAGCGGTGGTGGCATCATTCACGATCAATTGTAAACTTCTCCATCGCAGCATGCCCACGACCTACTTTCTCTGAATGCCAGCAACTGAATGATTTGCCTCGAAAGGTGTCTGACCTTTCTGTTCAGTAGCAGCTCGATGAAACGAACAAAAAAAAATCCACTATATATGAACTATATACAGTTTGGGCAGTTCAGAGTAAAGAGATTCGAAAAATCATTATGCATTCCACGCTCATCCACGAGTTGCAGCTTTGATGAACAGTTCACACAGCTGCTGTATTTTGGAAATATTTCTGATAAAATTGAAAAGCCAATCAATCTAAACCCACTCTGTGAACCACAATCTCTTCAGATCTAAGTTTCAGAAGCCAATTCTTTCGTCATGCAGCTTCACTGTGTTAGGCGCCAGTGATTTCGGTTACGTTTGAAAATGTAGCAGAACTAGTACTAGTGCTATCAGTATCAATAGGCCTAGCCCTCGGTCCCACTCACCGATTCATTCCTAGGTTTTCTGTTTTTCTTGCCCATAAAACGTTTCTTCTTCCACTTCTGCGACTTGCTTTTGGGCATTTTAAACACAGTAGCTATAAACAATTCCTCTTCACTTCAAGTACAATTCACTCAAATAAATTCAACAACGGCAGATGAAAAATTCCTTTGGGAGCAAGTTACGTGTACTACTACACAATGAAAAGTGAGTGCTTGCGATGAAGCCAAAGTAGTACTAGTTATAGTATAGTGCTACTAAGTAGTATTGTTGTCTCTGTGTGCTAGATTGACCCTCTATTGACCTCAAATAGTTGACCCTCTATTGACCTCAAATAGTTGACCCTCTATTGACCTCAAATAGTGCAAAGAGATAATATTATGCTTTTTTAACTTTCTAGAAAGTGGAAAAAAAAAAACATGGGAAAACTCTTCCGTTGCGGCCATGGCAAGGAGATTCTGAGATAATGTATTCCATTTGGCCGTTTAAAATTTGAAAAGGCTAATTTAATGGGGGAAGGAAGGTGGATGATATGCAAAAATTGGATTATTTTAGAAGTAGAAAAACAGTGGGCGTAAAAGTTTATAAAGAAAACTTAACGATTTGTCGTCGGTCAGAGTGCAACCTTGACGTATAAGCGGTGGGTCGAGACTCGGTTGCAATGTGACTTAATTGAGACTTGTTGCAAGGTGTCCACAATAAACGATGCCAACGGCATAATCAAGTCGCGGCAATGAATGGCGTCGAATCGCTACTGATTGACTCGTGTTATGCTTCCACCTCGAAGGGTGCCTCAGCTGGTCATGTCTTAAAGACACTTGACCGGATAAGATGAGTCTCCAGAAGATATGGGTATACTGCTGAGATGAGCTATGAAGATATGGAACGTTGAGAGCATGCAGGGATGAATATCTGGAAATGGCTGTGGAACAGAGATTGGCGCTGACTGCAAGGCTGCTAAAGTAGTTGGGAGTCTGGTTCATTCGCTGCATGGCTTCGATGATTCACGCATGTTTGCAGTGAACGGAATAGATCCAACCAGAGCACCACGTCGGACCAGCAGAGGAGAAGACTCCAAGCACCGTCGACGGCTCGGATTAAGAATGGCGTCGAATCACAACTACTGTTTTGCATTCTAGTTCATGATTTCTGGTACAAGGTGCGACAATTTCAACTGCCAATATCTCGATGATGATACATTCGTCCGTCAAAAATAACAGTATGCATGGACATAAATTAGGCCTTTGCTTCATTTTGCTCAACCTTTTGAGGTGCAGTTTAGTTTTCCCCAAAAACAGAAGTAGTGATTATATGAGTTATAATAATATAAGCAACCTCTGAAAGTGTACATAACCATATATATATATATATATATATTTATGAAGCTTACGCATGAAGGAACGGTACGATTTATTTTTAATGCCGCCTCCCTGTGGTTGCCATGGCAACCGGAAATGAACCAATCAAATTAAGGATACTTAAAAAATTGCGTCCCGACTTCTCTCTCTTTTTGTAGGCTCGTCTGACTGTTGGCAGAAGTATTATGAGGCTGTTCTACTGCTTTTTCTGAATCATTTCATCTATATAGGAAACCCACATTGGTATGCAAATGTGGTCATGCACAACTAACGAACAAAAAATTAAGTATCGCAAAAACATGCATGCGAGCAATTCAATTACATGGCGATCGAGTTATTCATGGCTAACATCGAATGGATATCCACTGTGTGCATCGGCCATGGTCCATAGCTCGAAGCCATGCTTCATTGGTTTGCTGGGACCAGATTGCCTTTGATGAGTGTCTCCCGGGCCCCCTTGAACTTCACCATTCTTTCATCCACTGACAACTCTCCGCTGTGTGGTTGGTAGTGTTGCAATGATCGGTCGGTCGTTCTACCTTGCATAATCAATCATAACTAGGATGATCGTCTCATTCCAGATCGCTTCATCGTTATCGGCGAAGAGTAAAACGACGCGTGATAAAAAAGAAACGATTTCGTGTTATGGTTCGTGCATAGTTCGGAACAAGCAAATACACCCAGGTAGATGACCAAACATCCACTCGGGCGTGCAACCTTTTTCATCGATAATTAAGCCAATTATCATTCCAAACAGTGCTTACGGCTCCGTAATGTCTACACGACCACATACGCTACCATCAGCGACCAGTTTTCCTCTTTCGTTTGCACACTTTATTTGGTTTGCTGAACGATATGGCGCAGTATACGCCATCTGGGCAATAGAGTTGTCACCGGATCAACTGGGTTTCTTGGTTCAAATTTACCGACTGGCGAGAAGGGCGCTGGTTCGGTCAATCAGCCGCCAAAAGGTGGGTCCCTGTGGAATATTACGTCGTGCAGGCTGTTCTACCTGGAGCTTGTCTTCTGCCTCACCTCCAGCCTCTGCCTCGTCCCGTATACCATCCCCTCTAGCTGCAAACCTACGTTACCACCATCGCCTCGTCCACGTTACACCTATTGCAGGAGCAGCCTGTACTTATCAGAGCCATCATCAGAGTTAGAGTGGCTTTCTGGTTGTTCAGAAATCAGATGTATCAGAGCCAATTTCATCCCCCCCCCCTCATCACTGCCCACACCACCGACTTCACTAGTCTTACATCTGAAGATGATGCCACACCGTAGCCTATGAACCTCGGAGGTATCCGTCGTTCACGCCCCTTCCCCTTTCTCGCAGCCATTTCTTACTGTATATCTACCCTACTCTGTTTGTCTGACTTACTACTAATATTTGAATTATTATTGGCACAGACTTAGAACTGGTCTAGAAATTAGAAAAGGAAAATAACGTAAACTTCCACCAAACTGAAGTGTTTCATCGTTTGCACAGATATTGCCCTGTTACCTCCAGCTTACGAATTTGTGTATTTTTTTCCTTCAAATTTGACGAATTACAGATCCGAACTTTCCAAAAATGAGCTGGAACGATGTTTTAGATTCGCAAAACTAATACATACAGTACTGGTACTGTATTAGGGCCTATATACTTACGAACCACGAAACTCTTCAAAAGCTTCTGCTTCCTTGTTCAAAATTTTCACAAACAGAACAGACGCTACTTCCAGGTAAAGTTATTTGCGATGTTTCACTTGAAAATTTGATGGAAAAACCGATGCAGGTGTTCTCGAAATATTTGGCCAGCGAATCTTGCAATAACAGTAGCGTTAGACGCCATCTAGGAGGTAGTTTACATAACTTTGACAAAATTACACATATGCGTGTTCAGGCGCGGGTTAACCCGCTTCTGGGTCTGAAAGGGTTAATTCAAAACGGGACGACACGTGAAGATGAGAACAAATGACGTGATGACGGAGCGACGCGTTACAGTTTTTTTTATTGCCGAACCACGCCGAACGCGACAAAGTCGTACCGATGACCGACTCCGTTTCCTGGTCTCGGTTGGCTCGAATCAAATGTCGAAAGCAAACCGGTCTTTCATCCGCTACTTACATCAGCTACCTCGTTAACCCCCGGTTTACACTGCTCTTACGCTGCTCTTACGCTGCTCTTACGCTGCTCTTACGCTTCTCTTACCTCGCTCTGGGCTTTGTGCATGGTGGTCAACGCCTGTAGGTCGAGGGGGTTCGTCTGCAACTGCCTGGCGGCTTTTACCCTCGTGGCGATCACGTCGGCTATCTTCACGCTCTGGAAAGGATCGGAGAAGTCACGTGAACCCGGAGGAAGATTAAGGTATTACGTTGGAGTGGCGGGGTAGATTTCCGCTCAGTAATGGTTTGTGGACGTTTTTGGTACGTAATCTTCGCAGCCCACTTGCGGGTACAGTAATTGTGAAAAAAATTATGATTTTTATGGCAGGGACAATTACAATATGCACCATTTAGTGTTATCCTGAATGTGGATGGGGTGGTGCATTTTACCATTACCTCAACCGCGGTTTCCTCAAAGACTCGGTCTTCTACTGGCACTGGAGGGACTGCAGGAGTTACTATCGATGGACGTAATGGTAGTAGAGTGGGTAACGGTGGTATCGCCACCCGAGAGGTTAACGTGGCAGGTCTGTCGGTAGTAGCAAGGAGCGAGGCGGGTGTCGCGGTTGCTACTTCGGGTTTCTTGACCGGTTCCCACTGGCCGAATGGGCCCGGGGTCAGGGCGTCCTCTTTCATCCGGTGCTGCGTACCGCTCGACACCGGAAACTGGACTCGCAGTTTCTCCTTGCTGTTCTGGACTGGTATAGGGATGGCATTCTGCAAGAGAATCATAGTAAAAAGAGATTGCATGTCGCTTAAATGACATGTATGTCACTGAAAAGCCTCTTCAAAGTAACATGCATGCAAATGATATCACTTTACATTTTAAGGCTAAACTGTCTATGCCCATCTAATAAGGCTAGTCTGTCTATGCTCATCTTTTTAGGCTAATTTACGACAGCAGATATAGAGTAGTCCCTGATTTGAAAGAAAATGAATGCTGATGATCATTGCAAAAGTGTAAATATTGAAAATTCTGGCTACTTTGATGAAGAGATGCCCCAGTTTACATAAAATAAAAAATATATTAAAATGTAAAATTTAAATAAAATCAACAAAAATGAAAACGTTTGTTAAAAACTACATTTCCCTGTGAAATGCCGTTCAGACTTTCTCACGATGTTTTCCGACCCTGCAACTGAAAAATCATTTTCCTTTTATTACCTGAATGTTGAGTATGATAGACATGGGTCTTTCCTTTACTTGAAAAGGGTGGCGGATGAAACTGTCCTTCTCGTCGTCCGAGGCTGTTGGGGGTACATTCGCTAATTCGTCTTCCGAACTGTCGTCATAGTTACCCTTTGAGAGGCCTTTACAAACCTCTGTCAGTTCATCCACAGTTTTAGCCCCTGCCAAAGACGTAAAGTGAATCAACATCTCTTTAAAAATAACGAGAAACCACTATGTTCTTCCCCATTTCAAATATTAATAGATAGAGGTTAACAACCTTGTTATTCACTCTATTTCTGAAACTAGTATTCATATTAACCCCCTTGAGCTTTTCTTGGCAAATATTGCAAGGTCCCAATTTTTCCACTACTTTCGAGAATTTTGTGACATTCCGATCACACATTTTTGGAAATTTGCTAATGACATAACTATCATACCCTTCATCAAACTTCCACGATTGACACTAAGTTATGGGTTACTAATTTATGCGCATACGAGCCTTCCTAGTCCTCACTATATACATCAACGAAACTAAACGCCTTTTAAAACTGTTAGGTCTTACCTTTGACCTTCACGATCTTGCTCTCCAGTTGGGGGAGCTTAGTGTTGGCTGGTAGCTCCCCCGAGGCCACCTTCTGATACAGGTATGCGTTGGCCTTGGCGATCTCAAACAGCTTCTGTTTGTCTATTTCTTCCACCGGCGTATACGAGCGGTCTCTCCTCCCCCTGCCGCTCCTCCGGTCTCTGGACCGAGACCTGCTCCTACCTCGCCTCCGGTCCTTCGAATCGGAATGGCCGCCGCCGCGGCGTCGCCTCCCGCAAGGCGACCGCGGCCTGCGGCGGGTGGGGCTCCTGGATCGTGACCGCCCGTGGCGGTACCCTCTGCCGGAGGAAGGGCGCTGCTCGGCGGGCGGACGGGGGCTCCTTGATCGGGACTCGCGATGCCACGGACTCCGTGGACTCCTGGACCGCGAGCGACGGGGTCCCCTCCGGAGGGAACTGCCCTCGCGTTTTACGACGGAGGACCTGACGGCCTTCCTGCGAGGTGACCTAGACTTAGATTTCTTTTTCTCGGCAGTTCTTGCTGTCCCATACTTCGCTGGATTACCTCTTTCCTTGCTGCTGGACCGTTTTCCATCTTCTTCATCTCCACGTCTCCGTTTCTTTTTCTTTCCTAAACCTTCCCCGTTCTCGTCCCTTCTCCTCTTTTCGACCGTTGTGTGTTTTTCGCTTCCGTCCATACTTTCATTCCCCCCTTGGGTCCCTTTGCTGGCTTCCCCCGTCCCCGCTGTATCGACCCCTTCGATTCCATGGCCACCGGAGGACGGAGATAGTTCCCCTTCCTCCGGAACTACCCTCCAGGGTCGATCCGCCTTTGAACTCTCGTGCCCTTCGTTGGCCTCGTCGTCGCCTTCGACATCGTCCGAACTGTCACCGCCGCCGTCGTTTCGTTCGCCCGCGGCGCGTGGCGGCGCATCGTTCGGCAATTCCAACGTCTTGATGTTAATTTTGATCACGTTATTAAGCTTGCCCTGCATCCTCTGGACGTCCGCCTGTTTCCCCTTTACGTTCCTCTCTTCTCGGGGACCGCTCCCTCCTCGGTCGTCTTCCACTTTGCAAGCGCCCTCCTTTAACAGTCCGCCAGACGCCGCGACGCCATTCTGCTCTCCTCTGCACGAATCCTTGACTTCCAACCCCTCGTCAGAAACGGATTTGAGATCCTTTCGTTCGGACGTCAAACTTTTCAAGGTTACATCTCCTTGGAGCAGTGGCCCAGGTGACTTTCGAAACTGTCCTTCTGCAGCGCACATCCGTTCACCGGTTACCTCCAGTTTCGGAACAAAGCCGTCTGCACCGGGGATTTCATCGACAAGTTTTTCCTTGGTGGGTAGCCAAGAGTTGACACCCCCTTTCTCTTCACTTTCTTCATCAGACGACACAAGGTACAGATTACAAGTTTCGGTCAACATATCCAAATTTCTTCTTTCTTTGTTTTTAATTTCATTGAACTCCACACCTTTATGGTTCTCACTTTTATTCACAGTTTCAACTTTTAAGATGCTCACCTCCTCAGGAATAGGACAATTTTCATCGAGAGATACGTCTGAACTTTCACGAGCTGCACGAGGGTGAAATATTTGCGATAGAAAATCTTTTCCTATTTGTACAGGTGGAGGCGTTACACACCTAACCTCTTGATCGCTATCGTACGAATCGTTTTCATCTGTTAACGAGTCGCTTCCGTCATGAATTTCTCGATCTTTGACCGGTTCAAAATTTTGATTGCCTTCCTTCTTCACTACCTTTTCAATTTTCTCAGAATCTTTGACTTTTTCGCGGTCTTTCTTCTTGCGATGTTTACTTTTCTGAGAAGATTTCTTCTTGTGCCGCCTCCTGCGTTTTGAGGGCGAGGAGTGTTGTCTGTCCTTTCTCCTACTCTTATGACGGTGGTGGCTCTCTTTTATGGAATGCTTGTGATGATGTGTTGTCTTAGAATGTTTCTCCTTGGGCTTTAGCTGTTCTTTCTCCATCTTTGCTGCATCTGCCGAGTTTTCACTTTCTGAACTTTCTGAATAAGTAGCACCTACTGGTTTTCTGCTATAGGCATTAAATAAAGAGAGACACAGAGTGAGGGGAAGGTATACAGTGGGAGAGAAAAGTTATTTTCATACCTGAAAAAAAATTCATCTCAAATCTTAGGGAAGAACTGATGATGTAAGACACACTGAAATATCTTGAAAACAATTTCAACCTAAGTTATAGTTTAACCAGTTTAGGCTGATGAATTTTACAGGTCACACAGATCATCACATAAATAGAGCTC